>JAQIVE010000300.1:0-42272 GCA_034698285.1 Sminthurinus bimaculatus | reverse complement strand
TGTTGGCAGTTGGCAATATGTCAGTTATGCAGTGTTTTAGTGTACAATATGAAGTTTATGATTAAAACATAAAACATATATATTACACATGTACTTATTTATCTACACTTTGTAGGCCTAGAACTGATGACTTATTGTCTATCTTTCTGATCTCCTTTTTACACACACTTATGTACGTACAATATGTACATTACATTACCATGCCATGTGATGTGAAGAGTTGAAGAGTTCTTTATCTTTACCTCTGAGGCTTTTTAAGACGGATTCATAATATTAAACAGTCAAAGAACATTTTTGTATGCTAAACTAACGGAATCGCTTCAATTATCATTTATCAGTCGAGGCACCACCGGGACAAGATGTATGTACAATGTACACCATGTAATAAACTTATGTGTAACATTTAAATCACAGCAGTAATAATGCATATCTATACACATACAAGCTAAAATTCTATGATGTTCGTCTTTGTTTTGCATACAATGGCCTACCATAATATCATACCTTTACATTTATGGATCTTTAATCCAAGCCTTAAATCTCTCTGTTTGGTAAACTTTATATGGTAAAACTTTGTTGTGCATTCCGTGCAGCTAATTTTTCAAGCCTTTTCTTATCAGAATTTTAGACACAACTTAGGTAGACAGTAACTAAACATCATAATACAAAATATTTTACCTCTCCAGTTTGTTTAGCCATGTTGTCTTTGCTGTCCATGTCTTCTCCTCCAACTAAATGGCCGATGAGGGACTTGACAATTCCCTGTGGAAAATTAAATTAAGCATGCATTATAATGGTTATTTAGGGTACTATTTAATTCGATTTCAACGTGGGGATTAAATTAAAGTGCGATATTGAAATTTGCTAGGTCACGACTCACGAGCAAAAGTCAAACGTATACTATCGATATGTATATGTATGTGGACAGCAGTTTCTTTCGCATGCCTGACCTTCATCAACTGACCAATTTAAATTGTGCATTTACACATCTGCATGATGCCATAATTGTTTTGTTGTTTATGCTCTTTAATTGTTTGAAAAGTTGGAAAAGTAGGCAAATTATAGGAACTTTCTTGATGCACGTGAGTCGTGATTTAAAAATTTGAATAGGAATTATAAATATGTACATAATATATACACAAACATTAGTGTCCCTAATCTGTCGTATGTCAGTATGTATTTAAAACCTGACTTACTTGAACTGGGCTGGTTCCGGGATCGTTCTTGTCAATGCCGTCGTGACCATTGTTTCCACCTCCCAAAGCGGCCAGCAAGAGTTTCAAACCGTAACCAATAACTTGACCCCATGAAAATCCTTGGCCCTGCAAAAAGTTTATATGAACATGTAATTAGAACATTAATCTATAATGTATGCTAAAGGTAACAAAAATGCATGGAACTTCAATCGACTTTTTAATGTTTTTTTATTTACTGGTTGTGGTCCAGAATCCATTTTGTCAATTCCGTTGGTGTTCATTTCGGTGGGGACGCCCAAGAACATTCTGATCAACTGCATCATGGGTCCAGCGATGGCCCAAGGGAATCCACCACCAGGTCCATTTTGATCTTGTGGTCCAATAAGGTCTCCTTGTTTATTCTGCTGTTGGGGACAAAATATTACGTTACATAAAGTGTACAGGAATCAAGAACAATTTTTCAAAAGACTTTGAGAATTTCAGTACAAATAATTTTTATTATGCTTACAGAGATGACGTCAGCCTTTTCAGTGTCAGGGACTTGTTGCTGTTGCTGTTGTAGCTGAGCTTGTTTATGATACACTTTTTTGGTGGCACTCGGCTTTGAATAGAATTTACGAGATTCAATAGTTTGTGAATGAGGAGGAGGAGCGGCTAAGATGGGTAGAACTGCGGATGAACACACTAGTGCTAATAGCAGGTATCCTGTTGCTTGCTGACGCATCATTTTGAGTCTGTTTAGTTAACTTCTGCAATTAAAAACCAAAAAAGTGTTATTTGTTAGACCAAAGACAGTCAAATAAGTTATCAAAGCCAAAAATACAACTTTACGCATTTACGCACATTTTTTTTCACAGTAGAAAAATATATGAAGGTGAAGGAAAAGATTTTGGTATTCAAGTCAAGAAAATACCCAAAGGGTGTATTCTCACACATACATATGGGTTGATGATATGAATAGAAACAAACTAATTCTAGGTGTTAAATTATATACAGTTTCATGCATTTATTAGTCAACGAATTTAAGTCAGCTCCGCATTCAATCGGTCTGCAGTCTAAAGTCAACCTCATTTCCTTGTCTAAAAATGTCCCATCGTACACCATTTGTAATAAGTATGATGATTTTGTCTGTATAATATTCTCAAATACACTTTTTCTCAACCAGCCTGCTCTACTTTTACTCTAAATTGGTTTCCTCCACGAATTTATTGCACGGCTATCAATGTCAACTGCACTATATGCGTGTGCAAGTAGGTAAGTACAATATAAAATGTATAGTATAGCCGAGGTAAATGCTTGTGAGCACTCAAGTCCAAAACCAAAGTCGTCCCAGAACATTGTTTGACTCTCTCCTTCTCTCTCTTAGCTTTTCTGTGTGTATCATACAATATTAGGAACAGTTCGCTCATGATTTGATATACCTAGATACATACACACTACACACGTTTCGTTTTTTTATTACCGAACATTGTGAACCGTATCATACCTTTTTAATGAAATTTATTTCGATTCAATTACTCTGACTGAATATGTATTTCATACAATGATCCTTCCAATTACGAATAAAATCGAAAATCAAAAACCAAGTCATGAGCCCAAATACACAGTTGAAAGGAAAATGGCAATGTCAAAGGATAAAGAATAAAGAACGATACATTTAAAATGTATATTTTGTCAATTGAACCACGAACAAAGAAGCACGAGTACAATTTGATACAAAGCAGCATTTCCATTTCGACTGTGCTTTTCATGATTCCTTATCCTAAGTCAACATCAACAATCAACACAAATAATAAATGCTAGCGAAAGTTTTTCACTCATCTTGATTTTTATTGTTGTGACTTTTCAGCTGACATTCCTTCATATAAAAAATGCTCCGTTAATATCTACTCTCAGCGTTGTTTTTATATTTGTTAGTTCGTAATCTTTTCTATTCGTACCTGTATCTATTATTGCTAAATGTGTAAAAAAACACTTTCGATGTCAGCTATACATTTCATCTATCATGTTTTTCTTATGCGTTTGCATCACGGGGAGTCCATTTTCTGTTTTTTGACACTTGTCATCAAAAGAGTATTTTGACGATTAAAAGTTAATTTCACGCGTCAAATATCACACCGTTGTTTCCTTGTTTGCAGTTGTTTTCTCGATGCTCTATACATATGAATTGTCCAGCAGAGTTAGAATTTGAACTTTATCAGACAACTGTTTTTACATTTGAAAGGAGTGCCAAAATGCAAAAATCCTGCAGAGCTTTTGAAGTAACAACCAAGTACCAAGTACGTTGCACTGTTTTATATAATATATTTAATATTAGGACAATGAGGAATTTCTTTGACGGTTGTCGGCAACCTGTTGTCATTAAAAGAAAATTAAATCTAATTTTGAACGGAGTCCTCTCTTGTTCTATGCGGAAACGTCTGTTAAATAAAGTTCAACTCACTGAATGTAACATTTTTGTCTGGTGCATATGGGACAAAATGGGAAGGAGCTCCAAGATGTATCATCAGTACAGGTTAGCCATGTTTTTGCACAATTTATTATCACTATTATTATAACTAATCACAAGCCTGCCATATGCACCACGTTCCTACATATTTATACTGAGCGGAAATTCATGGTTCGTTGCCGATGCCGCCTATAGGGATGCTAGACATCAGACATAATGTTTTTTTCATTTGCATACATCACGCCAAAAATGCAGGTCAGAGACTAAAATAATGTTGTCAAACTCATCTTAATTAGTTGAGAATGTTGACATCTCGTCGTCAGTATCACGATGAAACTTTGTTAATCTTAGCTTAAATCTATGTATGTTTGCTGATAGCTCGATAATTTTACAATTTGGTCATTAAATGCAAAATATAAGTATTTGAAATATACACTAACCACGAATACAACCCGAAACCCGAACATAAATGAATTAAAATTATTTTGTTGAAGAGGACTCTAAATTAAGTTGAAGATTTTGAATCTTAAACAAAGAGAGTAAAATATGTACATCATAATAAGACATCATACAGCTAAGCTGCATGAAAATTTTCATCAAAACACATATATGTACTTTGAAAAACTTTTGCGAGAAGATGAGCAAAAGGCAGAGATAAACGGTTGCGAATATTGTTGCAGTGTCTAGTTATTAGTGCTTGACGCCAAAAGAAGTAATTAAAAATCCAAAGTGAGCAATTAGCCTCGTGGTATGTTACACACGGAAAGTCATTGTCTGATGTTAACCATGCTGACTGATACTGATCCACGTTTTCCAAACTCAAAAGTAATGTGTTTACTGTTTACTGATTAGTGTGTCTATCAGTATGTACTACATATAATAGAGTAGATATCTGTCTACGACTACTTTATCATTTTTTCGTCTTTTCAATCGTCATCTTTCTGTTCTTTGGGGATGCTCGTGTCAATTAAAAGAGGAAATGAAAAACCATCGTTAAAAAGGCTTAAACCTTTGCTCTTGTCGAGCCTTGAGGCCGTATAACAAAAGTGTACGTGCATGATACAAAATTAAATCTCGATGAAAACGACAAAATGAGGCCAACTCTAATAAATGTTGATTGTTGTGCTTCATTTTTTTACAACTTTTAGCTTTTAGATGTTCGTAAAATGAAGTTCAAGAGAAAAGTCTTTGGTTATAAACGAAAGCAAATAAAATTTGAAGCGTCAACTTCCTCCGTCTGTCTGTCTGCCTCCATCTTTTTTATTTGTTTGCAAGAAGCAAGAAGAGAAGAGCAAAGATGCTAACAAGATAATTTTGTTCAATCCTCTTTAGAATTATGCCGATCATTATCATATTCATCAGGAGCGTGCGCCTCAATTTCCCCCAATTTTTTGGACGTCTTTTACCATTTCAAAAGTCATCATCATCGACATCAACATGAGATGATCTTATTTGACTTTCCAAGAGATGCTGATTATAAAATAGAAAAAATAATAATAGAAAACTACCTATTACTTAAACAAAAAAAGTCTTTGAATCTTGAGACATGAACTTCAATTTGAAGCACTCTGTTATTTAAAAACGAAAGTACTATGTAAGTATGTACTCTGGTGTCTCATTATTTACTTTCCTACTGTTTTGGCGTCCAGCGCCGTAATAACACATATTTACGTTAACTTTTAAGTACCAAACGGATAAATAGTGCAAAAGATGACGAAAGATGAAAGTTTGAATGCATAAAAGTAAAATAATATTTTGATACCTTTTCATTTCCGGACCCAATTTTACTATTTTAGCGAGTAAAAAAACCAAATTGTGGTAATCACTGCAAGAACCACAAAAATTGTGGGGACGGAAAAAAAGATGCTTACAGCTGTTTTTACTTACGCAAATAACGAATAAAATTGCTCGATCTACACACCAATCGCCAGTTATCAGCTGGTGTTGTTGGTGGTCATCAGTGGAGTTTTATTCTATTGTATACTTATTGGATAGACACGCGTTGGTCTCCTTTATTATGACGATTTACTTTCATTTGTGTGTTCCACAAGAACAACGACGACAACAAAAAGAAAGAAAAAAAGATGAGAACAACAAGGTTCTGCATGGTCAAAGTCAAGAGGGCTTTGACCAAATTATTATACACATACTATGTATATTATGTATATATAGTGAATCCTCAGACTTCATACTCAAAAATCAGGCAAAAAGCAAAAAGAAGATGTGAAGAGTCCTTTCCTTTCTTCGTCTTCGTTATCACAATTTGACCTACAAAATCTGCCAGCTATGTACTGTGAACATGTAATGAACACCTATGTAAGTAAGTGTGTTTTATTTACTTATTTATTTTAGTTCATTTTTTTTCAATAACAAAATAAAGCTCATGCTCGTATATTTTCTATTCGACAACAATTTATACATCTTATGTGTGCAAGTTCATAGGGAGTAAATAAATAACATGTATAATGTATAGACGCGGACAGCAGAGCAAGAGCAACAGGTTGCAGAGGTAACAGATTTTTTTCTTTTGCACGGTATGTATTATGATAATTTATTAGCAGCATGGTGAATTATATTATTGGAAATTTATTTTCAGCTTGAACGTACGATCCACACGTGCTCAAAGCTCATCTTTGTCTCACCACTCGTGAAGAATAATATAATATACAATATATTATGTGGATGACTGATGGTTGATGGTTGCTGACAGTTTATATTATTCATTTATTTATACTTTTTTAAATCTCTCCTAAACTTTCGATTTAGCTGTGCCAGTGCAACAGCAACAACAACAAGGATTGTATGTAATTATAATAATAACGGTAGCGTTTTGACTAATATATCGCCATCTCCATAATACTACCGTTGGTTTCTTCTAATTATCGTTATTAATTACACTGCTGAAAACTTTCTTTCGCATTTCTCATTTTTAACCATCATGATCGTCTCTTGACTCTTGACAGGACTCAAAAGTTTTAAGAGATGTATTATGATTCATGATGCTTGTGTTTTTTTGCGTCCTGTCATGTCCGGTATGTTGAAATTAATTTGGTGATTTAGAGTGCAACAAGTGCACTTTTGTCGTCGTTGTTGTTGCATCCGGCTTTTTTAACACTTTTTTAACTTGAAACGAAAACCAACAAGGATAAATTACTTTTGGAAGAAAGAAATTCCCTTTCTTTTTGATCCCAAGTAAAATGACTGTGTACTTTTAAATAACTTTTGTTGTGTGTTACGTATGTATGTAATTACTTATTATGTACTGCTACAGTTATTGTATTGTGTTATGTGTTACTTCTTTTGCTGTCACAAGGCAGAAGGCTGTTGAATTGTCAACCGTTTCTTTTTTCATTCTCTACATGGTTTACGTAACAATAACAATGTAATTTACTTAATCATATTTATTACACTTTAGTAATTGATAAAAGTAAATTACAGTGTCTGGAACTATTTAACCTGGGCATATACAATTGTAAGTTGCTTGACAATAGTGATAATAATGTCAGGTAATGTAACAGGCAAGAAATTCAATTTACATAGAGTGTTCCATTTGGCTCTTGTAAGTAATTGTTGTAGTTTTTGCTTTGTTTTCATGCTTTTCATAAATGACACAATGGAAGATTAAGACATGAGCATAATGATATCATAAAATAGATATTTATTTCATGACAGTTTGAATTGAGTAGACCAATTAATAAAAAACTACAGATTAGAGCTTTACAAGAAGTTATATAAACTTTGCCATTTGCTTTGTAAAAGAAGCTATTGCAACTATTTACACAGAAAAATACAAAGTATGTTTGTTTGTTTATGATCATGGCGAATTTTCATACATTGGCAAAACTTCATTGTTAACCTTAAACTAAACTTATTACCGTTGACTGTATTGCAGTCTGAAGTTGCCAAAAATACCAAAAAGAGATATTTTATCATACGATGAACATGACGACAAATTACAATTAAATTAAACAATTAAACAATCTTGAAAAGCTCTTGTTTATATGTATGTATTGTTTAGTATTTTTCCTATCGTTTTCTTTGTGCAAAAAGAAGAGGGAAAAGCTGCTCAAAGTTTACTGCTGAAACTTTTGTGTGTTGCGAGGGTCATAGTCGAGCAAATCTTCAGTTTCAACCTCTCTTATTAAATTTTCAACTCTCACCTCATCTCTATACCCTCACTTGTAAGCGCACATGTAATATACTTCCACTGTAAGAGTGTAAGAGAATAGTAGGTAGCGTTTGTGAAAAAGAAACTCATCATGAAAACATTTTCGAAAAATGTGTATCATTTTCATCATACATACAAAGAAACCAATGAAAAAATTAAGAGGAGTAAAGAAAGTCCACTCACTCGTTCAAACTTATAATAGTGTATCACCAAAATGATATCAAAATGAGATAATATTATGCTATCATATTATTTCTTCTTTCAAATGATTGTTATGTATTCTCGTACATATTTATTTACAAGCAAATAAAAGTTTCACGCAGCTATCCACTATCCATAAAGTAACTACCCTTACATCAGCCAAAAGTATTATATGATGTACATATTAGCTTTAGCAACAATACCATTACATTACGAGAAAACTAACATTTAATGTAATGTGGTTTGGCTTTGGCTCGTTTTCTTCGCAGTTAGTTTGCTGTCTTGTTATTAGAGATGGTGACTTTCTACACATTATGAGTTAATCGAAAAGTCAAAGCATTCCGTTAATTTCCCCCCTTCATCGACATTCGTCAAACATCGACATTAAGCATCAACATTAACGTTGCTACTAATGTCCATGTGTGTATTTGAGTTTTTTTCGTTTCAGGGGAAAAAATTAAAAAGCCCTTTCTTTTGTACATAGTGTGGAGTAAATGAATGCAATTCCTAATGCCTAATAGTGTAATTTACAAACAGGCACCGCAATTTGCACTCTTTTTCATTAAATTGGTCTCACACCGAATGCAAAAACCTGCATGTTTATCTGTATGCATATAAATATTATGCATTAAGCATTACGAATAAAAAACTGTTATCAAACTTTTCCACCCATGAGTCAGTTATCCTCTCTATATTACAAGTAGGTTCTACCGATGATCATTATGACAAATGATTATGACGGATGACCAACTGAACGAGGAGAAAACGTAATATTGACGATAAAATGTGATGTATGTTCACACGTATAAGGATGAATGTATCTTACGTCTTAAGTTGGTGGTAGATAAGTAAAACTTTTTTCAATTAGTAAGCCAATGATTCTTCTTCATCTTGTTGATCTACTAGTTTTTCCTCAATTTTTTCTCCTTGTTTATGTACGTGTTATTACTCATAAATGCATAATAATTTGATGAATATATTACACTCCCAGAATGTTTCTCCTCCCTCTGCTACTCTTACAGGAGTCGTGAACTACTGTGTGTATACTACATGTTTTCTACGTAATACATATTATGCATTCTGATATGTATTATGTATTACGAGAGAGATCAACAATGTGCGTAATTTTTTGCATACGTATAATATACATAATTCCATAAAAGTTTCCAAAAGTACTGTTTACTTTGCTGTTTCAGTTTTTTGTACAGTTTACATATATGTACATACACAAAGCTTGCAAATTGTAACCGTTTGACTTTTGGGAAAAAAATTGACCATTGATACAGTGCCATAACTGATTACTGCTGTTTAATTAGTAATGTAAAATCAATTTAACTATGTATGACGGCGAATCAAGAAAACAGTTACAGGAAGAAAGATTGATACATACATACATAGTAATTGATGATATAATATGTACATACATAATTAATTTGTTTCTCCATTTTCTTTACACACTTTTTGGCCTGCCATTCACACCGCGATTCAATTGCTTCTTTTCTACCGATTCTGTCGTTCTCTCCTATAGATACATAAGTACGTGAGTACGTCACAACTTTTTCTTAAGCCTATAGGAACTAGAACTAGGATACGGGATGTTGAATGGATTGTATGTATATATTCGACTCCGCGACCATCTCTATCCTCTTTCTTTCAATGTGACTTTCTGTCAATATGTCATCGAATTTGTGTATCATGCCATGTAGCACGTTCATTTCAACATTTGAACACTGCCAAGCCTTCCACTTGCCTTACTTTTCCCCCGTCTCTATATGCATTATTATTGTTATTATTACCACCATTACTCATTACTATGTTATATTGATTATTATCATTATTGTTGTCTGGTGTTGGAGTTGGAGTTTCCTTTCGTTTGCCACAGCATCCTGCTATTATTATTGTTGTTGAAGAAGACAGCGACAGTATGACCATGCAACCAACAACACCAAACAAACAGTCATGAGTCGGATACTCGATGACGAATATATATGACAAGAGAAGAGCAGAGTCTGTCTCCGTATTGTGCTTACACATTAAATAAATAAATATAACAATACGTCAGGTATTCTGCATAAATAATAACCATTGTACATTTTCAATCGGTGTGTATTTATATTGTACATACATAAACTAGTGGCAAAGAAGATGAAGAACAAAGTATATATTATAAGACAATCTCTGTACTCTGTACATGTACGTCCACTTATTTTTTTTCTGTTTCTGATTCTGATTATGGTTGGGTTGTGCTCATCGGCTTTGCCTTTGCTTTTCATAATAAGGCTGACCGCATCAAACGTTTACTTATATTATATGTATGATGATATGATGATACGCCACACCACACCACTAATCCACGTCTTACCTCCTGCCCTCCATTCTATTCAAAGGAATAACTACGAACTATGGCAGGCTAACACCACACATACCAAATACACATACACAGGCGGAGAGAAAGGGAGAGAGAAACAGTTAAAGACACAACTATTGTATTATCATATAATAATAATAATGATAATGTGGAAAAGGTGTACGATTTTTATATTTAGTAGTACGAACGAAACTTGTACAACTATATACAGAGGGGAAAAGGAGTTGAACGAAAGAAAAATCAGGTTCAGACTCTGTTAGACTGTTTAGACTTGAGACCTCCAAGATCAAAAGAGTATCTCTGTGTCATAGGAATATTAGTCGTGTGTAATGTGCAATATGTATAATATGCATGTACAAGGAATCAGAATTAGGCCTCTGAAAATATTATCATTATTATGATGGCTATGGCACACATGGTAATGCTAAATGTGTGTAATTGTTAAGAAATTAAAAAGGAATTCACTATCGCCTCGAAAAATCCTCAGTATATTCAAACTTCAAACCCATAAACACACACGTACGTACTGTGCACTGTGCACATGTTTAAAAGGTGCACGCACAAGCAAGAAATGGTGCACTTCTGACTCCGTTTTGAATTTTTGGACTGTTTTGAGTGAGCAGTGAGCAGTCCTACATATTTTCGTACAATTAGATATAGAAAGTGGAGGCTTGACAAATGTACAGTGTATTCAGTGCAGTGCTCTTCTGGGTAAGTATGCATGCACATGACTAAATACAGTTTGCTTCTACCATATTCTGACTTCTTATATATATATGGTTAGTCATGAATTTTGAGCATGAATATTATGAATGTATTATTATGATTATGATTTTGAATGTGGGTAAAAGGAATTACTACCATTAACCATTACTATTAATACCATCTCATCATTACTGACTTGTATTATCTACAATTTAGGTGGGATGTCCTTTTCTTTTTTTAAAACCATGCAGTTTTTCAGAAAAGGGAACTGAAATTGAGTGTATCTTCTATATATATATATTTGTGTACATGTGTGTAGTGTGTAGGAGTAGGTTGACTCAAAAAAGGACCAGGACATTCCCATCCATGCATAAAATAAATTCATATAAAAACAGGATGATGACCAAGCTTATTGAAGGAACAAGAACAAGAAGATTACAAAGAGAGATATACCTTTTTGCAAATGGAAAAAAGTAGATTTTTTTCCGATTTAGGATGTACTGTACATTGTTCATACATGCACATGCTATGTATGTTTATAAATTGACTGTTATATATATATATCTTACTGTTGTGCCTATCGTATGACACGAACACGACGCGACTTGAGGAAAAGCTGCCAAAATAAGGAGCTTTTGAAGAGATGTTTAGAGGCACATGTAAAATGTACATAAAAGACATAAATAGATGTGCATAATATTACAATAACATTATTATTCATGCCCAACTTGATCATTACTATATGTAAGTAAGTTGACTATATATTTTTGCCTTGTCATTGCCGGCTGTCATGATGGATATGTATAGATAGATAGATAGATTTACACATTATATCTACTGTATGTTTATGTATATGACGAAGGAAGTAAAAAAGAAACCAAGAAATCTCCTACTTGCGGTTAGCTAGCTGACGGTTAATCGAAAAGACGAAAAGTCATGCCTGATCCCTTTTTTTGACAGGAGGACGGCTCCGAGGTACATAATAATAATCTAATCTGTATTATTATAGTTATAACTAACTAACTAATATACATTATACATACAGCGTATACAATAAATAAGTAGAAGGATGTTCGACTGAGAGACTCAAAACGAAAATTAATGCCATCGGCAAGGAGAAACACACATTTTTGAAGCCTCTTCGTGTGTGTTATGTATGCCAATTATTATCAAATGGAAAGTAATACTTTGTGCGTGCATATTAGCATTTGCCTGGGTGGCATTGATTGTATCTGTCATCCATCACTTATTGCAAAAAATTATTAGCTGCAATATTATTTATGCATAAAAAGTTCCTAATACCACTCTCTCCATTTAGAACTTTTAAAAGGGATGATCTCTTAAAAGTTTTTTTCGATGCACTGTCAAAACGGGCTGCAGTTAAGACATATTAAAATGTGTAAAAAGCAGCCAACAGAATAATAGAGCACAGTTTTAGTAGCATAATCAAGAGTTGCAACGAAAAATGTTCAAAGGTGATCTTTCCATTGGCTTTGCCTTGTTGTTTTTGTTTGTCTTGTTCTTTTTCTTTTTCTAATTCCTCTTGTTGATCGTCAGACTGCTTCTTTTGTTGTCAATCTAGTGCGAGTCTTTACTGTAATATAGCGGCATTTGTCTAGAGTCAACTCGTTTTTCGTCAAACTATGCATACATGTTGTACATTGTACATATTTTCCCCATATTATCAAATCAACACACAAACACAAAGAAGGAAAAATATTCCATGTTGCAAATCGTACATAACTATGGGCAAGATGCAACTCGACGAGTTCATCTTGATATTCATTTGTTAAATATTCAGCAGAGGATTCGCCTCCAATGATTCACTAACACACATATGTATAATATATGCATGCATGATTATGTAAGTCGAAGGTTTAAATATATGTATGTATAACTCTTCTGGTTTTGAAGCCCTCATGTCAACTTCGCCTTTGTCTTGAGTAATTTAGGCTCCAATTTTATACACCGTTTTATGCTAAAAAATTCGTTGCTTACAAATTTTCAACTTGAACTGTTCAAAATCTTTTCCTAGATGAGAAGACGAGAAGGGAAAAATCATAAGAAGAAGAATAAGAGTAGTAAAATAAATGAATTGGCTTACAATTTGCGTTGATGGTATATATGTATATATACGGTGAACCCTTGGTGAACCAGGAATGAGCTGCTGCTGTTCTGCTGCTGCAAAGTCCTCTGGCACTGACACTTGCAAATGTAATAAAAGGTGAGGCTGAGGTTGTTGTTCACTGTGAAGAAGGAATCACAAGACTGAAGTTCTCCCACAACAAGTATTCTTGTTAAGTAGGGATAGAGTATTGTTGTTGTGTTATCCTATAAGTTGTATGTATGTATGTATAGTTGTAAATTGTAAATGTGAGTGGGTACTCCACTAAACAGACGGTACTATGTCCGTATACACACAGGTATGAAGATAAGGTACACAGTACATGAAGCCAGTGCTCCTGCTTCTACCCTGTCTCTTCTGCCAAAGTCCTCTCTCTGTACTCGAAAAAATGCACAGACAAAATATAGATGTGTAACAATGGAGCAAAGTCGAAGACATACATTATTAGCATTACCATCTCATCGTACCTTTCAAATATGTGCATATACATATGCTATATATGTTATGCTCTTCTCTTTTATGCATTTCTCCTTCTGTATATGCATCTCGAGATTTTTCCGCGAGGGAGTATTTTTTCTACAATATATTATTGCAGTACAACAACCAAATAATCCTGAATATGACTGCTCACTGTACACTGTACGATATAATGTAAGCATATGTAATATAAATGTATGTGTGTGTGTGTGTGTGCACTCTCTGTTTAATTCTAATTCGTAGTTAGTATGATATGCGAAAGTGCTTGCAAAGTACGTCGAGAGTAAATAACCGGCTAAGGCTCATCATGATCATTCGCCCATGAACTTCCCTTCTTGCCATACACCATACACATCGAATGAAGGTATAATAAATGTATGTGTAAGTATGTGGCCGAGTTTTGACTCCTTCGTACGTTGGTTCACCTCCTCTTTCTACCTCTCTCTCTTCATATCCTCATCTAATCCTTTTCTCCTCCTCGTCTTCTTATATGTATGTACTATTCATCATCATCATTATTATTATTATCCTTCTTGCCATTTGCTTCATTCTTTATCTTCATCTTTCTTCGTGTTCTTCTTCGAATGCAAATGTATGTATATATGTAATGAAATTGACGTATGTACATTATTTTGGTACAACATTAACATTCGCAGTGCAAAATTTGAAGACAACACCAGAAAAGATGCACTCAGGGTGGATTCAATATCAAGCAGCAAACTTGTGTGAATAAAATGTATATCCATTGTATGATGTGCAACATACGTTTTACTGTAAAATTTCTTAATGTGAGGACAAAAGAAGAGTTGAAAGAAGTAAATACACTGCACATTATTCATTCTTCAGTCTAAAGTTGATCCAAAACAGAGGCAACTTGAGATTGAGATTGTACAATGTGTACACTGTACACTGTACACATTTACTGTGCATATAGAAGTAAACAAATTATAAACTGTATTTTTCAGCACATACAAATAGCAGGTATACATAAGTACTTTGTTATACATAACATATTTTTACTACAACATGGTTTATGGTTCTGACTTTTGGCAGCAAATGTATCGTTTTTTGTTGTTATTTAATCCTAATCTATGTACAATGTACAATGTTCAATAAAGACGGGTGTACCCTGTTTGATCATGCACAAATGACATTTTAATAAAAGTATAACTGCAAATTTGATGAGTGCATCAGATAAATGTGTACATGAATTAAATATTTATTTACAATTTCAATGTTATCGACGATACATTGAATTTAAATCAAGGTCATGTTTACTCTTGTCATTTATCTTTTTATTTAGTTCCTTGCCACAATAAATGATTCGAGTGGTTTTTTGTTTTTATGGCTACATTTGTACATCCATTAGTGTTACAGAAGTGCACTCTTTATTTTTTGGCGTCCTTTTGATAATTTTTTTATCTGTCACAAATATATTTTTAAGTTTAAAACATTTTGTTCGTGTCCTAAAGTTAATACGTAGTTAATACCGACAAAAACAAAACAGTGAGAGAATAACTAGACAATTTTTGCAAATCCGCCCTTATGATTTGTATATATAATAATCATGGTGATGATGATGACGAGGTTGTGACACCTTGCTTGAATGGAGTTGAAGATAATATATGTAAGTAATACAAAACACAAATAAACTTTTTGCAGGTTGTTAAAGGAAGGCGGGAGGAAAAAAGACATATTATTCAGCAAGTAATAATATGTATGTGAAGGTACTTAAATAGATACACAGAATAAGTACACAAGACAGGAGTCAGGAGTTGACAGAGCAGAGTAGATGAGTAGAATAGACTAGAGTATTTAGCACTAAATAAAATGGAATGTTTATTCATGGTGAACAAGAAGAAGAAGCAGAAGCAAAGACAACGAAGAGAAAGATGTGCATCGTTTTCGTTGTATTTTTCATCCTCTTGTGTCACGTTCAAGACTTTATTCATCTCGTCATCCGTCGTTCTTCACAGTTAAATGATTATTGTATGTACATACACTTGGCGTTATGTTTGATATAGTGAAGTGCAATGTGCAGTGTATCTGTATGCAATATGCATATAACGTAAAACTTGATCAAAATCCTCTTCATCCATTTTGAGAATTAAGAGTATCACTAAAAATAAGATGTATAATATTACCTGCTGCATTGTTCTTTAATAATATACACTGTATAATGTATAAGTCTTGAGAATAACTTGTCTCGCTATTTCTGGTGCCTAACAAGTTTACATAGTAGACTACTGCTGCAGTTTTTAGCAATCGGTTGCATTTACCAGAAAATTTAGTTACAAGAAAAATATGTATCTTGTACATAAATATATCAATGAATAAGTACACACGATCTATATAAAATTCTGACGTCTCTTATTTTTTTGCGGTTCATCCTCATTTCTCATTTGCCCAAATCCAAATTCATCCTCTGTATGTGTGTAGTGTCTTTCGCTGTCCTTGTCGTAATCGTAGTTCCAATTCCTGTAATAGGCAGCATGGCAAATTAAATTTGTCTAGTCTAAATAGCAAATGGCAAAATGACCAAAATGCTCCAAAAAGACGAGGAAAAACAAATGGTCTTCGTCATCCTTGTTTTTTTCATGCTTAACAGAGTTGTATCACATTGTGTGTAAGTGATATAGTGATTCACTGTTCATTCATTGAGGAATTATTTATATCGACTGTGAGGCAGTGTATGTATGTACACTTACATTTCAACGATCACAAAGTATGGTCGTGTTCGTTTTCGATTAATGGCACGCCTTTATACGTATCATATCATCGAAATGGCAAATTATTGTTATCCTTTCTTTTTTAAATGTCGGTAGACATTAGACATGTATTTTGTGGGTTTTCAAAAAATTGTATAAAGTTTTTACCTTTAAATATTGAGATTCTGTGTGTGTGTTGGATTTTTTTCTCGCTCATGAAAGTATACATAGAAAATGGTTTCGCCGAATGCCAAACAAAGATATAAAAGATGGGTCAAAGGCAGCGAGAAGAGGAAACAGGAAAAGCAAAATGTAGTATAAATGTGTAAAGCAATAATGGCAACAATAATTAATGCATTGTATGTATAGCTAAGTGCTTGGTGTACTTTTACTATAAAGCAAGGGATACATTTTTAGTTATTTTCCATACTAGAACGGAATGAAATGGAAGCAAAAGATCATAACGGCGACTCCTGCTATACATTTAATGCTAACGGTCTCAACAACATGACTTCTCACTCTGGAGACTCCACTACAGTGGAGTTGTACAAAATAACATGTTCCTTTCATGACCGCGTACGTATACATAAGTATGTACCTACAATAAATGTACAATTTATAGGGAAGCTAATAAAACAGCTTCTTGACTCTGTTACAAAGAAAGCTCTTTCAATATACATATGTGCACTTACCTTTTACCTAACGTACGTTTGGTCCTTTTTCATACGACTGACATACATACACGTATGTCAATCACGTATACCCATATACTATTTGATATTTGCCAACAAAAGTTTCACCGTGTCCAGAATTTACTGTTACAATTTATGTCTGGAATTTTTCCTATTTTATACCAGACCACCGACGTGCAAAATCAAACCATGACATGAGTTTGTACCTACAAGGTTTTTAGAAATATTTTTATTTTCTTTTTCTTGTGTATTTTGATAATATACACATGTAAGTTATATGTGACATGCCATCCATATTCCATATATGTCACATATGTGTAAGTGAATACATAATACATAAGTTAGGGCTCCATTTCTTGCAGTGATATTCTGGGTTGTAACAATAATATTGATTTAAGCAGGATCTTTATGCTCTTTCCTAAATAATTTTTTTGGGCATGGTATATGCACAATGTACAAAGCACATAAACTTATAAAACACACCAGCATATTATATTAGACAGAAAGGACTAGCACAAATGATGTTTCTCAATTAAGTTTAATCTGTCGCCCTACATCAACTCATCATCTCTCTGGCCTTTTGTATCTAAAAGCACAACTGCAGCAAAATAAATTAATCTTAATAAAACTGATGAATGGGAGTAATTACTAAACAATAGTTGACGCACACGGCGAGAGAAGACACCGTCAAAGTCTCTTTTACTATACTATACTATATACAGTCTTACCTACTACAATACTAGTAAGTGTCCGTCATAAGAGCAGAAAAATTCCATATCTGCCGTGTTTTCAAGTTCAAATAGATAACAATCAGAGTTTTGACATTTCACAAATACCGCAAATTCTAGGTGGACAGTGGTATATAAAAAACATTAAAAAATTTCATCCTTTTCAAAAATGATTTTATTGTTACACAAATATTTTCCTCGAAAAAATCTTATCAAACAATCTCATGAGGATTGTACACGTTTTTTGGTCAAAAGTCCTATATCAAGTTTGCTAAAATTTTGATGAGATCTTGCTCTCATTAAAGATTCTTGAGATCTCATTAAAGTTTAGCAAACTTGCCAAATCTCATCAAATTTTCATGAAACGTGACAAAATTTTGGAATGTCTAGGGTGATGTTAGATATACAGAGAGTCGCCTGTATATATAAAATCCAATAGATAAGACGTACAGTATAAATTACGGACACAAACAAATATCAGAAATGCCTTTATTATCCTATCTTGACGTACCTTTTGATGTATGTACAGCATAATTAGACATTTATAATTGTTATTGCTTTTCTTATAGTGTGTATTGTATTTTTTCTTGCCCTTGCCGTTTGCAATTGGCAACCTCTTTGATATTTGAGACGGCAAATGACAATTACAAGTGTCATATATTGGTGCTAAAATATTAGACATTGAACTACCTGTACAATAAATATAATAGAGAAAGGTAAATGCATGTGTATATAAGACACATATAGGTATATGAACGATAAATAAACAACTAAACTCATCTACTCAAAGTCTAAAAGTAGAGCTGATGAGACGAACGCTTTTCGTGAATGACATATTTTAAACTGGGAGAACCAGTGACACGACAACGACAACGACAAGCGTCTAATCAAATACATATAAATATCCGCAAAGGCATAAATAAACATGCACACACAATATACAACATACAACACCGACAGCCCCATAAATTATGTATGCACATAATAAATTATAATACATTTATATTTAACTTGAAACCGCAATCAGCCGTCTCTAATTTCCAATCACGGACTGTATATACTTAATAGGAGTATTTGCATTTTATTTATTGCACTTTTCCGTGTACAATATGTATAAAGCCAATAACCAATAATAATAAACCACAAATAATGTATTTATACATACATAAATAGATAACAATGAAATATCAACGTTGATTCTTCCATTCCCTTTTCAATAAAACATGTACATTGTACATATAAGTTAATACACGGATAATAAAGATGGATATTGATTGTGTAAAATGTATGCCGTCGATTTGATTCTCTATTTCTAAATTGTTGGCTTTCAATGCATCCTTATACTTATACTTAGCTTAGTGCACGATCTGTTGATGCAGAAGCAGAAGAGGGAATGCAGATTTTATCTTTGATCCAATATGTATCATTTGAAAATAATATAATACGTAAATACATACACTATAGGTTTCTTTGTGTACATTATTTTAACTGATTTCTGTTCAGCAGGATGTCTATTATGCACGTATGCATGCATTATTTTACCATTGATTCTACAATCTCTTCCTTCCTCATGCAGGATACAAACTACACACATATAAACCACAATCCAAGGGAATGACGTACATATGCCTACACAGTGAAAAGAAAAGGAAAGTAAGTATTTACAATAATATTGAGTGAGAGGGAAAGGGCTTCTAGGAAAATTAGAGGGAAATGAAGTAATTTTTCAACAGAGAGATTTTTTAAAGTAATTAAAAACGGTCAATGTCAAGGAAAAGGGCTTTTAATCTTGATGAGTGAACAAAAGTAATAAATGAAAATGCACAAAGGATGGGAAAACAAACGAGAGCAATTTTTATAATAATTTTTAAAGAAATTTGTCCTGCTGGGCTTTGCACTTTTGCAAGTACTTAAATACATGCACATACATATCTACTAAACTTCAGACTACTATGATATTTTCCCACACACATATAAATTAAAGATGCACTTGCACAAACTGCGACTAATGTTTTTTATGTATCCCATAGCATTTAACTTGTGGTGTCCACGCTGTCCACGGATACACATTACACATATTAGTTATAACTGTAGGCTGTAGAGGAAATGGAAGAAGAGAGTGAGAGCTGCTTGAATGATTTCTTATTGTTATTATTGTCAAGTATTATTGTTGCAAGTTGCTAAAATGCTACTGTTATTTCTTCTCCGTCGCTTTTCATCTTATTTACCACTCATTTATATTATTATATTTCTCTACATTTTATTTCTTCAGGCATCGCACATAGAATCTCGTGTCTATGCTATGTATAAGCAGAAGAAGGGAAGTAGCCAAAGAACGTTGTTGGTTTTTTCTCTCGCTGAAGACAACGACGACGACTCAAAGTGCTTCCTACTCCATACTTTGTATTTGTATCAACTATAAAGTGTATAATGTATAATGGAAAATTAGCGGTGGAAATTGTGGCGTGGAATTTGTTTCGTGTGAACATGATGGAAATTGTACAAAATGTGCAGGCAAATTGTACTTTGCAGGTATGATAAATGCATTTCGCCTTTTGTAAGTATACACATTCAAATTACATTACATATAGATAGTACACAACACTTAACATTAAAAATACAACAGGCAGTACAGTAAGAGACAAGATTTATTTGTACCGACTGTTTAACAATTCATTTATATCATTTTGTTGTCAAATCTTTTTTGTACGTGCACAAGATAAAAGTTTTTCACACAAACGGTGCGAACTTGACACTTTTACCGTCGTCTCACTTACATACAGTAACAATAGAAAACCCCACGTGTTTTAGCCTTCCATCTTTTCCTATAGCTTTTACTTTATTTTGCAACAGAGACTTCCGTTTAACCTTGACTTTCAGACTGTATACTTACGTACAATTACATAGCTTTCTCTACTTTGAGTACCAAAAAATAGTTTTTTCTACGTTTAAAAAAAAAATAAAAGTGTATATAATATTACATAGAAAATTATGTGTGAGCTTGTCTTTCGTCATGAACAATAATATTGAAACAATCGAGGGGACAAAATTAAAGCTTATACGTAAGTTAAAGAAAAATCTTCCGTCGGAATTTAACATGCAACTTAATACGAGTTTTTTCCTCCAGTGTGCCAGATTCCCTTGCCGCTTGAACTGGCATATGTCCAAGGTGTCCAATATCTCGATTGTCTATGTATTATTTGCACAAAAAATAAAAAAATACAGTTATTTTTGGATATAATGTCCGCATGTCCGACGCTACGAAATATCAAGGAAAAAAAGTAATCACCTCAAATTTTGTCCAGAAATCAGCAGAGTCTCATTTTTAGGTAGGTACTGATGAGGAGACCTTGGATACAAATTTGATGGTAGCACTGCCAACGGAAAACTTATAGCTCGATAAATGAAGCATGTGACTATGGCGCCCATGTAAACAAGGAGTGACTGTGGAAAACGTGGGTGGGTGTAAAAAGAATAAACTCATTTACTTGGAACATGTTGACCGTTAACTGTTACAATTAACAAGTGTACGTGGGTTTACACAGTAAAGTGAGAAAAATAATAAAAACTTACACAATTAATCTTCATGGCGTCTTAATAAATTTCCTTTGTTAATCTGGAAAGAAAAACTCAGACTTGACCAGTTTTTTATCCACAAAGTTCAACAGTAAAAACCGAGGGATGAATGAATGAAAGGACAAGTTTATGATCTTAATGAATGAAAACTTTGCAAAATTAGTTTTTATACACATTCTTCAAACATGTGATGCATACATATGAACAATGAATCGTAAGCACACATACATAGTCAATAGTGAGTTTTGATATTTTTGCAATCAGCCTACATAACGTAACATGATTCTGGAGTTTATAACATAAAAAAATGAATAATATTTACATACTTAAGTACATTATGCATGTCCTTTGTTTTTTGATCTGACCATTACCTTTGTCTAGAAGAGATTAGCTAATAGGAAGCTAAATGCGCCTTACACTCCCTCGTAACCGTATCTCTCGTATCTCGCATCCTATTTATGAATGGAATATGCTAACAAAAGCTTTTAAACTGTGACAAACTCAGATAAAGGAATTAGTACAAAACATGGAATGTTTTTGGGATACTCTGAATGTCGTATAAATAGATACACATGCATACGTGCAAATGCGTTGTCATCCTTTTTGGGAAAAAAATTTGCGTTTGCCAACGAAAATGGTGGCAAGTATTTTAAGATTGCATCACATGTAGCATTTATTTATTATCAGCCTTTAATGTTTGGCGATATTTGCACATTGCAATTTAATTAATATATTGTAGTAGTAATTTGTCAATAAGACAGTTTGGGCAAACATATTTAAGGGAATTCTATTCTCTGAGCCTTTGAATTTTAGGGAATTTAAGGGGGGTCACTATATATTTACACAAATATTATCACAAAGTCACAGCATGACATGTTACATCCATATAGTGTTTTTGAACAACAACAATATCTGTAATTTTAACAACTATTTTTATGTGTACATTATTTATTGTATTTTGGTACGACTAATATAATGTAACATATTATTTTTAATTGACTACAATTGACTACGATTCAGTGTTCATCACTAAATGCTCTCGATGAGCATGAACTTCACTGGCTGTTAATTTTTTGGATTTTTGGCATTTTAAAATGCAGATACGACTGAATTTCTAGGATAATTCATTCATTAGAAAGAAATAGCATTAAGGATTGATCCTTGAACTATATAAATTACCAAACAAATTAAAGTGCCACAAAATTTCCATAATTTTGAAAAAATACATGGGCTAAACTGCATAAAATGATTCACAGCTAAGGAACTAAATTAGTTAATGTGAGTACATTGAAAGAAGTGGGCTGTCGGCCATGAATCCAGCCATTTCTTGCGGTAAGATGGATCCTTCATCTACAGCTGTACAAGGTCTGCACATACAGTCCACGGGAGCTTTCGTGACAACCTAAAAACATTGCAAGTACGGACGTTATTGAATTGGTTTCATAATGTAATTCATTTACATTTTTTCTTTTTTCAAAACAGAAAAGTTTTGGTTACTTTTTGAAATTTTGGCGATCCAGTGGGTGCCTTTGGACAACTGAGAGTGACATGAGCTTCCCTCTCACCACTTTCCTGACAACACATGCACGATCTTTCCATCTCCCACATTTTTGATCCAGACACCTTCAAAAAATTATATTTTTCACAAGTTTAACTAGGGTTTTTTTCAAAATTTTCATTGGCCAACTTTAGATGGTCCTTAAGCTCTAATTTGAGTCTTGTACAAAAACCGAAATGTTTATGAATAATTTCCGCAATTTCTCACCTGAACGTACGAAGTACATTTTCCAACACAGGCGAAGGAAGGAATCGTCGTAGGGTTACATCCCGGAGACTGGAGAACGTGAAGAACCGGAGTTATCCGACAGTCGTCAGCCCTTCCACAAGGAGGAAAGAGACAAATGCACAGGAAAATGGACAAGCCAGCGAGACTCGTCTCAAATCGTCGCTGGAGGATAAAATGAAGACTCAGCATAGTGAATCCCACTCCGTCATGACCTTTGTCGTCGTCTTCTTCTTCCCCCACCAACGAGTCTCTAGCTTTGACTGAGACAAAAATAAATTCATCTAGCCGTTTTTATTTCACATTTGTGACGACGAAGCAGTCATTTTTGTTTTTCAGCTTTAATCGGAATTTATGTACCGGCTGCTTATGTATAACGACTCATAAGTATCTGAGCAAGTTTTGTTTTTCTACTTACTTCCACCCAAAATAATCTTTCTATTGCTATACAGCAGGTCAAAAACACTGTCTCACTTTGTTTTCGATACCTAGTAGAAATGCAGAAAGTAAAAAGCCTCGTCCCATATATTTTCTCCTGTTGACATTTCGTTTTTATCGACGCGGGAGGGTGAAAAACTCGGCTGGATGCCCTATTAAAGTAATTCATTTTCCTTGTCCATCTATTCTCAGATGCAGGTCATTTGTCTTTGTCTGGCGAACCTGTGATGATCGCTCTCATTGTAAGCATGTATGTTTTGACACGTGGAATTTCGACCAGGGAAATAGATGCAGGAATATTCCACAAAAACAATCTAATACTAAACATGGGTATCGATAGAATGAGGGTGCCAAGAACACAAGTCTGATGGAACTGTGATTGCTGTAGAACTACATCGTATGTACACACTACACACGTATGTACTTATGCTACGACTTGAGTGTGGAAATTTTTGTAGATATTTAAAAAAAAAGCATAAACAAGTACACACTTTATATTATGGCTATGTACTATGTATGTACATTGTACATATATGTATTATGGTTACAGCAAAGAGAAACTGGGTGAGAGACATGCAACCAGGAGATAATTGCATCGTTAATTCAATATGCGCCGGGACACTAAAAGTTCAACTCTAGAAATAGACGAGGTCATTTTTATTGTGTTTTGTATGCGCATATTGCATATCACAAGTTTATTGATGCGTGTTATATAATATGATATAGAAGTCATGTCTTGTTTTTATATCTACATACATACATACTTACTCATTAACACCCTTTTATTATTGTCACAAAATAATGCAGTCTCTTTTTGTTTTGTAAACATTGAATATTATGTACACCACATATAAATACATATGAGCTTAGAGTTTATAGCAAGCTTGGATCTGCTTTCAAATACATTGAGGCGGCTGTGTAGAATACAATGATGTAATGCATGTAAAGCTACATAAATTAAAGGCTTTCACGATGTGAAGACTTTGGCCCATCGACTGGAGAGTAAAAAACATCATCACTGAAATACCAATTATACAAAAATGAATTAATTAAAAACAACCTATGTATTAGAAATATTATTACCGGTACGTTTTATTTGTATACATTATAGATTTAGATTTAGATGATGTGTAAACCCTCGCAAGCTTACGTATGAAATGTAACGTAAACTTGTTTGTAAGTTTTATAACAAATAATTATTATGTTTCCCGTGGTAGAGCAAATACAGAATTACGTAAACTTACGAGGGTTTCCCCGGATCATTTATATAAATTTCAAGCAGGAAATGAAGATGTTGTGTTTACTTTACACATAATCAAAGTCTGGAAACTCATTGTCAGTCGAGTGTTTTGGCACTTCAGGTTCGTCGTCAAAGTCGAGAAAGTCTTCCCCTGCCTTTGTTGCTTTCCCAGGCCCGACCATTGCGTAAAACGATATTATGTAAATAAACAGCTTTAAGGGAGGAACAAAATTGTAGAGTAGACAATGTTTATACCTAATATATTATTGTAATTAATTTTAAACGCTAAACTTATAACATATTATATACACACAGTATTAATAATATTCCTTAAATTTTTTTTGTCTTACCCAAAGAAACTTCATAGTATTCTCTAGTAGTGTGATATCTTATTTGTGATTTTTGTCCAGCAGCAAAAAATTATGAAAAACAGAAGTAAATAGTTACGCGCAAGCATAAGCTTTAACACTGACAAACGTCTTATACATTGTTTTCTAATTTCATGAACATTGAATGAAATATGAGGGGAATTTCTTACGATAATGTCATTGTAAGTAGCTCTGCAGATTTATCGGAAACAAATTAAGTACTCGTACTCTCATACTAATTACTTATGACTGTATGACACATCATTTGCTTAGGTACAACATTTGGAGAGAATAATATGTATAATATATTATATATATAAATACTTGCTCACATATGTATACGTATTAGCGCATGGTTTTTGATTCAAAAATAATTTTTTTGATTTTTGATTATTTTTTTTGATTTTTAATGCCTATACTTTGCATGTAATTTTCAAAAAACAAAACAAAAATATCACAAAAAAGTTTGGTTTCCAACGCAACACAATTATAAAATATTATTTTTGAATCGAAAACCATGCACTAATACGTATAATGCAAATAGTAAATAAACAGCATATTTAAGTATTATGCACAGTGGAATCTCATTGTACCCTTAGCCCTCAGTCTGATGTATCGTAGTGGCCCCGCTGAACTACCTTTTTACTTTTTCCTTTGGTAAAAATGATGTTTTTGTAAAAAAAGAGGCGCATATGTATGTTTTAATTTTATATAGGCTCGGAATCCATGGCAACCAGTAAATATTATCACCCATGTCCTGAGAAACCGTCACACTTAAACTTCACTGTATACAATATGCATACAACACAAATGTGAAATGTCCTTTACTTTGTATCTTGTCATTGTCATACATACATAAAAATCACAGAAATATTATGGTAATCGAGGGATCGCATGTATGAAGTGTAAACAGCTGGCTTTAGAAAGTGCAAACGAAGATTAAAGCTGAAGAATGAAGTAGAGGGAAGATGGTTTTAGTAAACTAGTTTAATGTACTATATAATGTAAAACTGTACGTGTACTATACGTTAAAATGGCTTACATATGAAAATCACGAATAAATACGTAAATAAATATGTATATCTGAAAAATGTACTCCGTATTCCGGATGGATCTCTGTCTCTTGTTATCGAAAAACAATCAAAAGATTACACACTTGCTTCGTGATAAAGTCAATGTAGTTTAAAGTTGAAGTTCTCTCCAGCTGATGAAAATCACCGACCTTTTGAGAAACGATTTTTTCACACAATAAGAATCATGAGACAAAAACGTTATAGATTCTAGTATTCGGTCGTATAAGGTTTAAAATTATTAGTTTCGTTGTTTAAAATTTATCACCTTAATTCCAGTGTTAGGGATGGAGTAAATCCTCTTTTTTATATAGTTTCGACTGGATTTGAAGACCAGATTTTGGGATGCTAGAAGAACTTGATTCTTGAAATTCTGCATCTTTCTTGGGGCTGAAAATGCCTTGTCATACAGAATAGAGTAGAGAAGCTATTGTACAAAAAGTTATAAAAGTATCAGTAAATTATTTCCTTTGAATTTCGTACTAGACGGTACTCATTTGGTTTCAAAACATTTTGAAATTAATTTAAAGAAAGAATACCGTGGAATAAAGGGCCAGGCAAAAGAGAGCGGAAGCAATGTAGGGATTTGTCATGGACAAACAAATTGTAAAATACCAGGCACTCGTGGCTGCACTGATGAGACACAACTTGTAACTGAAAATGACATTGGAGTAGATGAGATTGAAAAGTTTGAGTTTGAGATCCATCCGTCGGCCTTCACTGCAAGCCTGCATCAGATTTTTCAGTGACCTAAGAAAATCTTCTGCCCTAAAATTATTTTAGACATTTTTTGAACTTGCACAGTTTTGAATTTAATGATACCGACTAAAAAGTTCTTGGGTGTTAAGTACATACATACTTGATATCTGCTGCTCGATGTTGAAGGCCTCTACAGATATTTTCAATGAAGGCGAGCTGGACAAAAATTCCATAGTAACCAACCCCCAAGTAGTAGTAGAACAAGGACAGCTCATACACAAAAAAGATGGAGAAGATCAATCCATTTTGGTGGTGAGGAGGAACGAGAGAGTAAAGGAATTGATAGGAATCCCAGTCAATCAGATAGATGATCACAAAGAGAATCGGCGTCATGCAGAAGAGAGAGGAAGGAAGTCCGATTACCAGCCATTCTTGGATTGTGTACGACTTGCGACTCACTTTATTCTCTGGTAAAAAATAAAAAATATACAAATTTACATATAAATGGATAGAACAAAATAATATATTCACCTAAATATGTCATGACAAAAACTTGAAAAAAGGACCTTGATCGCTGATGGAAAGTTGATTGAACAGCGTTTCGCTAACATCAAAATGCTTTTTGAACAGAATGACGGCCCAAAGGACCAAAATGGTTGAAAAGGAATTGGTCGCAATGTGAAAGGAAATGTGATGAAACTTTTTATAGTCTCGAAACACAGTACTTTGAATCACCCGAACGATCATGTACAAGGTGTAGAACAGACCGTTCCAAAACCAACAGTTGGATAAAGTTCGACGCCAGCCTTGTTGAAGAATCTTCACCTTTCCCGTCTTTCGGTTGAAGTCAACCGGGATGAAACCAACAATCGAAATGAGGTAGAAAGCCCAGTAGTTAATCACCAGATCCTTTTCTTTTATCATTTTGTAAACTTTTACGTTAAATGCTTATAATATGCTAAAATTTTAAGAATTTTTACACCTAACGTTTTAAAACTTGAGAGCGTTGGTTGGTTTGAGAGATCATTTACACATCGGTTTTCAAGTTTTTGCTTAATAATTTCCCCCATTTACTGTACATGATGTCGTCTCGTGAAAAGACACTAAAATCTATAGGAAATACGAGAGCCAAACGTTATCTCAATTTTGTAAATGTCCACACGGTGTTCAGAATGGTAATCAAAGTTATGCCACGAGTTTTCCTATAACAGAAAGTCATGTTTACATGACACTGTTGTTTTACCATTTATCATCAATTACTTTAATCTTTTAGGCAATTTACGTAGTAACAACTACATGCGTTAATCGTCCAAATTATAAGTAAGGACTTTGGCTGGAGAATCAATAGAAACTTCTGAATGAAACTGTTTTCGAGTTCAAATTTGATCGACACGAGACACAAAAATCTTGTTCAGTGAAAAATTTTCTTCTTGATAGTAGCATCTAACTGGCTTATGAAAATATTTAAACAACTTCAACAATTACCGAAAACGTGGTATACATACCTAAAAGGCAATTAAAATGATTAAATCTGCAAACAATTTAGATATGACAGTTATCTTGAACTGTCGTTTTCGGCTAAGGCTTTAATTGGCTTGAAAGCAGGAACTATTTTACACGAAAGTTGGCATAATTACATAAATGCATACCTGTGCGTAATTTTGAGGGCAAACAAGTTTATCTTTCGAGTGGGAACTTTACATCCGTATTATGGCATAATACTTTGTGTAATTTAAGGAACAGAAAAAAAGAACATAAAGAGACACGATTTAGCCGTATTTAAGTCAGTAATTTCTGTTTATTCAGTTCAAGGGTCAATTAAAACGGTTAAACTCCATGGCTGTAATTCCATCTGGATGGTTGTTGTTCTCCAAATTTTCCTGCTGCTGCATCTCAAAGTCTCTGAACAGGAGATTTGCCTCGACGTCCTCCAGGGCAAAATATTTTGCCACGAAAAAGGTGAAGGAGACGACGAAGAGGCCCAAGGGCGTAAAGCTTACTGGAATTAGGGGGGATTGGTCGTTGTCATGAGTTGAACTTTTTAGGACGCTTCGGTATCTTTCCCATGAGAAATAGCTAGCTTGGTTATTTTCACTGTGGCGCAATCCAGTTCTTGCGATTGTGGACAGAGATTCAGTGATAACTCCATTTCGAGCTGATCCCACGACAAACGCCAGAAATGCACAAGCATGCATGAAATTTGTGATGTAAAGAAGCTGTGAAACATGAAAGAATTTTGTAATGTAGTTACTTAAATGCAATTTTACATTGGATTTACAAAAATATACTTGAATACTGTTGACTCACTTCAAAAATGTACTCTTTGAGAATAAAACTTGACATGGGGATTTTCTCCATGCCCAGTTCGAAATAGACGACAAGAACATTTGAGAACTGGATCATGATGAGGATTGCAAACAGGAGGTTGGCAACATCCGCTCCACAGTCGTCTATTTTATCCCCGGTCTCTCGATAGCGACTCGCCGGAAAATAGAGGCTAGACGACAGATAGCAGGAAGTAAGAGGAACGACAGCAGACATGAGTGTGTCTAATATCTGGAATATTTGTACATATCTTAGCATTGTAAAATATTCGGGTCACAAATTAAAAAGGTCAGTAGTCAGTACAACATTATTGTTCAGTACCCCGACTAGAAGGATGTAGCAAACGTCTCTGCAAGTGATGGGAAACATTGTACACAATTTGCAATATTTTCGAGCTGAAAGGGTCTCGATTTTCCATTTTATATTTTAGATCTCGAAAAGACTAATTTTGAGTAAATTTTGCAAAACATGACTAAATAAATGCGATTTTGACAGTTGAATGTGTTGTATTATGAATTTTAACCTTCTTTTTGGCTATCTCATATCAAGTATTTTCTAGGAAAGCTTAATATATTGAGCTGGAAATTCGTATAAAAACGTTTACCAACGAATGTTAAAAAGTAAAATGTAAACGACTGTGTGAAATGTATAGCCGATATTGAATGAAATGTTGACATTGCTTTTAAAACACAATTTTGGTGTTTTTTTAAAAAGTATCCATGACAATTTTCCAGCTTTTTATTTACAGCAAAAATATTGCAGAGAGAACTGCGACTGATAAAAAACCTGTACACTGTACACAGTACTGGCTAAAAATGCTATTTTTTGGTACACCATGTGCCAGCGATGGCCTTCTTGCGAATCCATTGAGTAAAATCTATAAAGATATTAAAATTTTGTTAGTCGCATTAAAAAAACATGGAGGGTAAAAATGTTGGCAATTATTGCTAATTATGTATGAATATTTTCAGACCGGTAACTCTCGTGTAGAAGCCAACCAAATTGCGTTGAGCACATCCTATACAGAATTATGAATGATGATTTATAACCTTAATCAAGTAAGTTGAGCTATTAATGTGACTCACTAACCGATGCCCCAGGAAACAGCTCCGATTACTTCCCATCGGTTCTTCCGTTTTTGAATCAGAGGCCCACCTAATTTTATGTATATATATTTTACAGTTACAGTATTGAGCTTAAAATTTGCATAAATTTCGACTATGTAAAAAAGCTCCAAATTATTTGCTGCTTGTTTGCTATCCATAAATTTTCCAGTATGAACTTTTTTATGTACTAACCTGAATCGCCAGCACATGCATCTAAAATGAAATAAATTTATGGAAATTATTGTAGAATATTAATACGTGAATGCACATGTGATAATACTAGCTGTAAATTGTTAGTAGCTCTAGTTTCCATTTATTTTGGATCCATACGCAGCTTTTATGTATTACCTTTTCCTCCCTCTTTGTACCTAAAATATAAGATTGATTCATTGACCATACAAAATTGATTCAAATGACGTAAATTATTTAGGTTTGAATACTTTAAAACCGACAGGATCTCAAAATGTATACATAACTACTTACCCACCACAAATCATTCTTTCAGTAAGTTCAAACTTCTGAATTCTCGAGTCCCTTTTGCACGACTCCCAAGCCAACAGTTTGATGTCTAATTTCTGCAATTTTTCCGCAGCGATGGCTCCTCTTTTTTCTGGATCATTCAACAGTCCCCAACCTAATTTGCACGTAATTTCAAATCAAGTTTATGTCCGTGCCATGAGTACATAATATGTAAGTATAATGGTAAAAACGCCGCAGGCCACTTTTGTTTTTAAAATATATAAATGAACCAGCAACAGTTGCTTTCTCCCCTCCCTCTGTTTTCCTATCCAAAATAAGAAAGTGTTTAGTATTTACATCAACTTATTAGTTATAGTTAAATGAGAATCAGTAGAAAATGTTTCTATTAAAATTCATAGATAATTGTGTTAAACTTTTGGTTTTGTGGAGAAGGCAGACAAACTGGCGTAACTTTCGTAATGTCAACAGGCTCGTTTAATTGGATTACACAGACGTCGAAATCAAAACTGTAGTTTTGTATTCACGAAATTATTCACTAATATTATTCATGTATAAGGTATAAAACATGTAAAAACATTAGTATTCTAACTTTTTGCGGTTATAATAAGGATGAATGAAGGCCTTTGCAATTTTTCTTCGGATACTATTTTCTTTCTTGTCCGCACTGGATGCGAGTGCCCCGTCATTTAACTTGTGGGCATGAAAAAGAACGTCAGTTTCGCCCAAGATGCCTTGAAGCAGTGGGTCAATAAAACAGTGGGCTGCCGTCAAGACAAATAGTGAATTTATAAGGGCCCCGCCACAAAAGGCATGCCGAGTTCCTGCTTTCACAAAGGCCACAATCCACGGAAACTCAAACGGTGTTGCATCTTCACCTCCAACAACCCGCTCAGACAGACCTTTGATTCCACAACCTGAGGGAGCAAGTTAACAGTCAGCAGTTAAAGAGCTGCTTTTCAAACTATGTATGTTTAAAACTCAAAAAATGACTTTCAAAACACAAGCATACATATTTATGGTGATCAAAAAACGAGGCATGAAAACGGATTGGATAATGTTTAATACGTGAATGAGCCTTTACTGCAGCTCGGATTTTCTTTGAATAAGAAGGGGGCAAGATTGGCCGATGACCCAGAATTCGTCGGCAGTGGAGTTGCCACAGTTTTTATTTCTGCCTTCGTTATCCCGTTTTTCTTTCCCGCGACACACGTGACCTCACACTCAATTCCCTTGTACAATCTATCAAAACGAGTCTCTGAACTCGTTCTCAAAATCACAAAAAAGTCACGGTTGCTCTGCGAGGGGACCATATAGTGGGTCAATCCCTGGTCCGAACTGCACAATTCAATGATGCCTCCCATAGCGTCCATGACGATCAGGAAATCGAGGCAACCTTTATCGGACTTGGATTTCCTCAGGTCAATCTTTGGGCACTTGATTTGAGGTATGCACTGCTCGCGCCCAATAAAAGTCCACTCGCATGTTTTCCCAGCCGGATACTGCTTCCTTCCATGATAAAAACTTAAAAGGTTGATCTTCTTGTCACCCTCCTCCTCATCCATGCGGAAGGTCCAGGAACATCCCTTTGACGAGATGTATTCCTCCTCTGTTTTTAAAATACCTCGAGTGACGATTCGATGACGAGGATGTGAAGAGTTGTTCTCGTAATCTGTTATTTCTTCACTGTAGATCGCATCTTCCAACAGATTCGTTTCGTAGTAGTCAAAAGGTTGAGCAGTTGTAAAGTTTACCCCCAAAACGTTTTCATTTTCTACGGGGGGTCGTGAGTCAATGAGATTGAGGATCTATTCAAACCAAATAATAATTACAGAACCTTAGATACCTTAGAAAAAAATCTGGTCGAAAAATCTCATGAAATTTTGACACGATTTTGGTCGAAAATCTGATCAATGTTGATCACGTTTTGATGAGAATTCGATAAAATACCATGAAAATTTAATCAAAACTTGTTAAATTTCATCAAATTTTCATGAAATTTGATAGTATTTTTTTAAAAGGGATGTACATGTTTAAGATTTAAGTACTTATAAGGAAATTGATACAACTGTAGTACAAGGATGTCGATTAATTGAAAATTTATAAATAATGTATTGACTATACAGACTTGGATACGTACCTTACCTGAGACGCAAACAAGAACTGAAAAAGATGTAGATACTTCATTATCCAATTATATTCATGACAATAAATCAAATCGAGGATCGAGGAACGAGAAATATAAAAATTAACGTAGTTTAAGTTTTATTGAAGTTTAATCTTTAATATTATTGTAAAAAACGACCTTGCTTTAGGATTATTTGCACAAACTGTATCAATATTATTACTGTTATACTACTTGAGGGGCATCCATACGTATGTTAAACCTTTGACTTTGAATGTCGATAGAAATTGATTGAGTAGTTGTTTTATCAACAAATTGAATGAAAGAATAGAAAAAGGTCTTTGAGTTCTCCTGTGACAGTATTGGCTGGTTACTGAATGCATATTATAATACATACTAACGAGATAAAAGTTCATGCAAGAAAATGCACAATGCATCACATAAACGTGCGTACAAAGATACGGCTTTAGTATTTATGTTGGAAACTCATTACTCATTAGACGCCAATAATTTTATTCTCATCTTTATCTCATTTGATCTGATGCTTGTACGTACATAATTGTTCCGGGACTTTTTCTTCATCGGTGGAACTAAATAAACAGATTTGCTGCTCGAAAATACTTTTACCTGCATGCACAATGTACATTTATGTGTTTGCATGAAATGAACATATTCGGCTACAAATAGCATGAAAAAAAAACTTTTGGTGATTTTTTGTTCATCATAACCTGGTTCGGTTGCTTGTTGACTCGCATATGCACATAAATGTGTATGTAAGTAGAACTATTATTTGCTCCCAAACATAACTGGGTGTATGCAGCAGTAGCACGCAACAGAATTCTAAACCTCATGTCAATCCTTGTTTGTCAATATAGCCAATAACAATAAATTTACCCAAGGTTAACAATGTATTTATTTTTCCTGTATACTTATATTATTTTCACTTTTCTTTCCAGGCAACTAGGGCAAGTAGAGCAAATCGCGGAATAAATGTTGAAAAAGCGTTTTTCATAATACGATATTTCAATATGAAAATAGTTAAAAATTCAGTAGTGGCCGGCCTGAAAATTGAAAGCGTCGTGAATATACCTCAAAAGTTAAGTTTCAGTTGTAGATCGATCACAAACAAGGAGACAATGAATTCGAATCCGAACCCAACACTCGGAATGGACAACCGACTCCTTTTCGTGGTTTCTGCCTTAAAATTTTTCGGTCACTGTCCCCTGTCTCAAAGTACGAGATTGGACCAGAACAAGATGGAGATGAAGCATTTCCATGTAAATCGCTATGCAGCGTCCACAATTTGGTGTTTGTGTCTCGCCTGTCTCTTTTTCTTTACCTTCATCGTCTTTGCATTTCACGCTAGTTTTTTGTGGCCCATCTTGTTTGAAAGCGGGCTAGTTATAAATATTGCTATTGTATAAAATATAATTTAACTCCTCAATTTTTTACTCTAATCAAGTTTAATAGTAAATTAATATAGCTTTGTTTTGCTGATCCAACACACAGGCTAGAAAAACTCTTAGAGGTTGTGTACAAATTTGCCCCGACAGATTCAAAGAAGTTGGTGATGAAGACCATGACCTCCCTAACTTGCTTTTTCTTGGTTGTGTTTGAGGTCTTGAGCCTTGTTTTTAGCTGGCTATGTTCCGGATCGTTTTCAGTCTATTTAAATAATTGGCACAAAGTTCATCGCCAGTTCATGCAGACCTTTACCGATGGACAGAAAATATTGAGAGAGTCACCTTCAATATTTAGCAGGAGGAATAAGCGAATTTTTAATTTCTACCTGATTTGGGCGACCGCAACCCCTGCTTTGGCGTTTAATACGATATTCTTTTCTAAGGGCATTTCAGATTTCATGACCTTTGCTTTTTTGACCTGTTTCGTCATCCACCTTGAACTTGTTGAATTGTTGGAAGATGCAAAAGTTCTCTTGATCTTCCTCACATTAGCCGAATCTTTTTGCAAGGTTCAACTGAAAAATATAATATACCATATACCTACACACTTTACTTTTATTCCTTGTATACTTGTATTCCTTAATTCATTTTAGGCCAGAGCATGTTTTAAATTTTGTTTAATTCGTTAGATACGTCATGGCATCGAATATTCACTGCGTTGGGAAACTGTAACTGAAGACAAAGTTCAGTCGTGGCGTCACTTGCTTCAGAGCGTAAAAAATCAGAGGGATCAAGCTTCAAAATATTTAAAACCAACCGAGTTATTGAATCTGGTTCAAGTTATAGTGCTGAGCACTTGTCTCATTTATATAGCCCTTGGAAGCTCGTGGACGTCGTGGGAAAGTGGACGCATCGCTTTGTTGTGTCTCGGCATCTGTTTGCAGTTGTTTTTTCGACTCTATGTCAAAGTCGTCATGTCCGAACAAGTTACAAAACAGGTTAATAATATTGCACAAGTTTATGTCCCTTGGAGACTTAAAACGAATCTGACCTGATTAGTGTTCCAAAGAGTCTTTGACCTCCAGAAAAAGCGTCAAATATACTGGATAAATTAGCTCAATGTTTTTTCTTCATTTTTTGTCAACAGGAAGAGCTGATAGCCACCGATTTACTTGTCATGGACACCCGATTTAATCTTTCCGTTCTAACACAAGTGATTATTATATAATAGAGCTAGTCAAAAGTATAATTAATATTTGCAAGCAGTGTAAGCTCAATTTCATGCTGATTTTTTGATGTTTTCAGATTAAATTTACATATGAAATGCTGGTACAAAATCAACTTAATGGAATTAACCTTGGAAACTATGTTACTATGAACAAACGACTTTTTATTGGGGTAAGACTATCAATAATAATTGAGAAAGATATATCCATGTCTACTGAAAATCAATTTTATTACTTTCCACGCATTATTTCTGTCAAAAACATTCAAAAACATTTTGCATTTCAAAACAATATCTCACATTCTAAGCCAATAGTTGACAGTGCAGAAACTCATGCATTTTCCGGCAGAAAATCTTGCTAGAAACCTGATTCATTGTTCATTGTACCTGATTATTTATGCGTAATATATTGACACAATTTGTATTTTTTTTGTCACTGAATTTTGCAAATAATTTCAGACCTTTAGCCAAGTTTTCGCATTTTTAATCGTCCTCATGCAGTTCCTCGAAGGAGTATAGGATCGTTGTTCTGTGAGTAAGCTCAAGTTAAAAAGCTACTCCACACTAAACAATAAATTGAATACAACTGATTTGGATGGTCGACCAAGAGATATTGATGGCAGAACCTGAACAGGAAAACTCCATTCTTCGGATAAAATCGACGTCTCGGGAAAACAGATCGTTGAAACACAGAAGAGCAACATGGCGAGTCTCAACGTCAGCTACGAAAACTGAACTTAGGCATGCTGATGGAAGGAATCGGTGAACTGTCGCCAAAATAAATGCACTGTGTAGCCGGTGGTTTTAAAGGAGTTTGGAACTTGGTTCGCCGCAAAGGCGTGGGATCAGTTTCATGGGAACTTGGAGAAGCTTCATCATCTGATTCATGAATTTTCACAATCCATTCTAAAAAATTGCTAAAATTTTCAAAAAATGTCAAAGTACTCTAATAAAAAATGAAAATTTTAATGATACAATACATTTGTATGTCACGATTTCATCGTGTACATATTTACGCAGAAAAAAGTATGCAGAAAAAAATCGGCATCTAAATTAAACTCAAGGTTGCATTAGAATATTAAGAACCAAAATAATGATAATTTAAGTCAGGTAGCCAGCACATAAGAAACTACTTCAATATAATATTATTTTTCCATCAAATTATGCAAAGTCCTCTCTGTAATACATATGTAGTATCTGGAAAATCATAATAATAGCATTTTGTAAGACACGGGATTAACTAAAATTAGCAAAGAAATGTATTTCTGCACTTACTCTCTGTACACTAAACACTAAACTCAACACACTGAACATTAAAGCTCGTCATTACTTTTAGTTTCAGCAAACCTTTCGCAAAATAGATTTTTTACTCCACTCCGGTAGTTTTTGCGATTCCAAAAACCATGGAGAATTTCTTATTTTATGCTGTTTGCCTTTTTACGTTTGCTAATGGCTCTCCTGCTTACCCAAGGTAAACTACATTGGCAAAGTATACAAAGTGATTTTTTCTGCAAAAAATATTAGTTTTCTATATTTCGGGTCATAAATTATAGACATGTCAGCAACGAATAATTTTTTATTTTTCAGTCCTTGCCCGAAGGATCAAGTATATTTCAGAGTCACTGGAAAATGTTACCCCTCCATGGAAATCGGAAACCGAGGCCCTTGCAACCAAGCCATGACATTTGTAAGGGATGAAACAAAAGCTAACGAGGCCATCTGCGCCTGTTCAATCTTTTACCGGGAAGGATGTCCGAGTCGACCTATTGTCCTTTGGACAGAGACAAATCGCTGCTTCCCCGCTTACGAAAAGGTAGAAAGTAAAAAGTCTTAACAGTAAAATAATAATAAATAATACACAATTTATTAAAATGTATTCACTTTTGTATAGGGCCCTTGTAAAGCTGAAAACGAATGGTTTGTACCAAATCATCAAGTTAAGGGACAGGGATTATGCCAAGTCAATGTTGAAAATTGTAAAAACTACCCGTCTCTTGAACTGCAAGATAGAACTAAGGACGAGGACAATCTCTACTTTTGGGCTCCAAGCATCCTTTTTGAATTTCCCCTGGATGGAAAATGTGTGCGCACTGGAAGTCATGATATTTGCAAGGAATCACAATCTTTCTATTTTTTCCAAGGATATGGATTAGCGCCAAAGTGTATGCGCGACTCGGATTTCATAACTAAATGCAATATGGGACCTAGATCTTCCTTGTCACTTCCTCGAGCACTTCCTTGTCCTCCAGGAACCAAACAATACGGCAATGAGTGTTATGCAATTTCAATGTTTTAAAACGTTTTTTTATTAAAAATTATAACTAATTGCAATAAACTATGAACTTTAAGCTTGCCATAATTTTATTCTTCGCCTTTCCACTCGCGACGTCTATCCAACTCAATTTAAATGTCTAATTTCACACCGTCATATTTATTTTGATGAATTTTATATACTGTGCCTAATTGATAAAAGCAAAAATGTTATTTATGCAATCACTGGATCAATCAAGGGAAGCTTAAAAGTAAAATTTGAGCCAAAATTCTCATAATTTTGCAGAAGTTGAAATTCCATCAGGTTTCCGGTTTATGATCGGTGTTCGGTTGTTCGGAAGTTGTATCCACTGTTGAATCTTTCATGTTATTTATTCATAAAGGATTGGCCGACGAGAAATTGGAAAATTAACAACCAGAACTCACGGACCGGATCATGTCATTCAAACTATAGGCGTTGAGTTGGATCACACTTCCTATAAAAGTATAACAATCTGTACAATCAAGCCTTTTGCAGACTTTTACACAGCTGTCAAAATCTCCCATGCGAATGGAGGATGCTTCTTGGTCCATCCAGACAGGAAGTGGAACACAATTAGGTGTTGAATAAATCCCAAACGAGAAGACTTGACCTGTAACACAAAAAATATAAGAAGCCAATTAATATTTTTGAAAAGTCAAGAACAGGACGCTGTAAAACAAAACATTGACAAACTATACACAATCCAATAAGTAGAATGAAAAACTGTTGGGAAAATATCGTATTGCATCTACACGAATTTGTAATTACCTCGGAAATATTCATGCTCGTACAGGTCAACCGTCTTGCAGGCGCCCCAAACCGTTGTTAAGGAGCCAATAATCAGGATGGACAGGATCAATGAGAGATCAATATTATTTCGGGCCATCTTCAATACTGCGTTGGGAAGTCAGAGCTAAACAGCAATACACGTTGGTTAAAACCTTGATTAAGAGGAAAAACAGGTATAAATTAAGGTAGAGCAGAGTACGAGAAAGGCCAAGGTTGGTGAATTATGATTTGATGAACACTGAAAAAGTTTCTCTGTAAATATATATTATATACTAGAAAATCCCATAAAACTCGAGACATTAATGTGGTGTAATTAAATGAAAAACTATTTCCCATGCACCATTTGATGTATTACATCAACTCTTGATGTCTTTCGTAAAAATCTATTGGGGATTGAAACACGTCATCGAATATGGCAATTTTTGTAATGCAGAGCGAAACGTTTTTAAAACTGAATGTGACATGGTTCATGGCATTTTGCAACTTTTTTGCCACAATGGAAAACCTCATTAAATTTTTGTACCAGACTCATTGTGTTTTTTATGATTGACGGATGCGAACGCTGTATCATACTGCATACATAAGATACTTTCATCTTCTTTGTTTTAAAGTCACAGATTCACAATGAAAACTATGATCTAATAACGTTAGTTTTAGTTTTAATGTGCAAAAACGATTCGTAATATACACGTTTTGCTTTAAAAAAACAACTACAAATAAGGTCTTTCAACGTTTGCAAATGCTTGCTTATTTAGCTTAACAATTTAATAGTTCAAAGAAGTTTTAATCTTGAATAGCTAGATACAGCAAAAATCATGCATGCATTAGCAATAAAGAACGACGAATAAACATATCGATGACTAATTACGAATGATTATAGATTATGTATGTGCACTGACTATCTGTACAATTTGCATGTTGCCCTCATGGTATAACTATGTATGTATGTATGTATACTACTGGGTGATCAACGATGGACACTACAATAAAGAAAAATCATATCTGAGGAACCACTGCGAATATCAACATGGGGTTAAAGGTCACTTGTGGTCAAAGTATGCAAGTTTTTTTCGGTATACCATCCAGACTCCAGGTGTCGCTAGTAGTGTGTTATTCGAAAGTATGTTAAACAACAAAAGGGTGCTTAAATACAATAGTTGCAACAAACTTATTACTTCTGGCTTTCAGAGCTCTGTAATCAGCTGATTCCTGTCCTTGTTGATTGACATATTTATTATTTGTCCCCAAGGTCAAGTGGGTGTAGGCAACATGTCAACAACACACAGCACACAGGAAACTTCTACATGAGATGTCAATCCATGTTTGCCATTGTTCAATAATGATGACAAAAAAGCCAAGATTTTCTCCAGCGATAAAAGCAACCCAATCATTATAGATTATAGCTAACAAAGAACTTTCGCATCCATAATTTTCACTTTTGCTTTCTTCGTAGTAGCGTAGGTATGATTATTAGAGCAAATCGGTGGAGTAAAGTGAACGCTGAAAAAGTTCAGCATAAATATTCTCACCTCAACAGTTGAGTGTCAGTTTTGTTGATCGACTACAAAGAAGCCGGAAATGGATCCGATACTCGGAATGGACAATCGGCTCCTGTTCGTAGTTTCTGCTCTAAAATTTCTTGGTCACTGTCCCCTGTCCCAAAGTACAAGGTTGGATCATAATGTGATGGAGATGAAGTATTTTCACATAAATCGCTATGCAGCGTCAACTGTTTGGTGTTTGTTTCTTGCCTGCCTCTTTGGCTTTGTCCACGTCATCCTATTATTCCATGCGGGTTTTTTGTGGCCAATTTTATTTGAAAGCGGGCTAGTTCTCTAAATATTATTTATTATTATTTGAAATTTTTCAATGCTTATGTTAAACTTAGAAATGCATTTATATGATGAATCATTTTGTTTCGTAATCATTTCTATTTCATTTTGTTTTGCTGTTCCAACACAGAACTGAAAAAGTATTTGCGGTTATGTACAAATTCGAACCCATATATTCAAAGAAGATGGTACTGAAGACAATGACCTGCATAGCTTGCGCCCTCAACGTCGTTTTTCAAATTTTGAACCTTGCTTTCAGTTGGCTTAATGTAGAAAGTTTTGCTATCTATCTAAACAATTGGCAAAACGTTCATCAACAATTCATGCAGACCTTTTCAGATGGACAAAGGGTCTTAAGAGAGTCGCCTTCAATATTCGATGGGAGGAACGGCAAACTTTTTAATTTGTATCTCATTTTTTCGACGTCAACCCCCGCTTTGGTGTGTACCGCAATATTTTTTTACAAAGGCATTACAGACTTGCGGGTATTTGCTCTGCTGACGTGTTTTGACATACATTATCAACTTGTTGAGTTGTTGGAGGATATAAAAGTTCTCTTGATCTTCCTCACATTGGCTGAATCTTTTTGCAAGGTCCAACTTCTACAAACTTATCAAAAATTTTAATTTCAGGCTCATTTCAATTTTACTTATCATCGTCAATTCATTTCTATGACTGCTTAGATTCGGTATGGCATTGAATGTGCGCAGAGTTGGGAAAAGGCGACTGAGGACAAAGTTCAGTCCTGGCGTCAGCTTCTCCAAAGTGTGAGGAATCAGAGGGATCGAGCTTCAAAATACTTGAAACCAAGGGAATTGTTGAACCTTGTGCAAGTTATAGTAATGAATACTTGTCTAATCTTCCTGGCTCTTGGAAGTTCGTGGACATCGTGGGAAAGTGGACGCATTGCCTTGTTGTGTCTTGGCATCTGTTTGCAGTTGTTTTTTCGACTTTATGTCAAAGTCATCATGTCCGAACAGATTACCAAGCAGGTAAAATTCTCACTTACCGAATGACAAAAGTATGTAACTCCTATTAAGAATCTCGTTCAGGGTTAACTGTGTGATAAAAAGATTAATCATTTCCTTTTTCCATTTTTTTGGCAATAGGAAGAGCTGATTGCCAGGGATTTACTGGTGATGGACACCCGAGCTAATCTTTCCGTTTTAACACAAGTAATTTCAAAAGCGATAAATATTTCCAGACGAACTTTTATGAGGTCTATTTTACGGTTTTTTAATGTTTTCAGATTAAATTTACATATGAAATGCTAGTACAAAATCAACTGAATGGAATAAACCTTGGAAATTACGTCACCATGAACAAACGACTTTTTATTGGGGTAAGAATATCAATAATAATTATATCAGGTTATAGTAACTAATTCTCAGTTGAATTTTACAAACTATTACAGACCTTCAGCCAAGTTTTTGCATTCCTGATCGTCCTTATGCAATTTTTCCAAGGATTTTAGGATTATTTTAGGAGTCGTGTCCAAGTTCTCATCGAAAGTTCTCCGTGTATCAGATATTTTATGATGTCCACCAAGTTTCTAATCAGAATGAACTTAATGATTTTATGGACAAAAGAACAACATTTTGATAGCATTCTGACACATATTAAAGGGTATAACTGGGAAGTGGGACAAATTTCCTTCCTTTGGATTTCGATGTATTCGAACCAAATGTGCCAGGGTATATTTTTTT
>JAQIVE010000299.1:0-42296 GCA_034698285.1 Sminthurinus bimaculatus | reverse complement strand
AATTGCCCATAGCGGAAAACCCGACAAAGTCCCTTATTTATGTTTTGTACTGTTAGCCATATTTTTTGCTGTAGAAAAATTACTAATGCTGACACAGTGTGGGTCAAAATCTTATAACTTTTGATCCAATTGTTATGAGATTTTGATGAACTTTCATGAGAATTTTATAACTTCTCATCCTTTTCTAGTCTCATAACATGAGATTGAACGTAGGTAAATCAGATTTTTTGCAAAGCGTTGGTACTATGTTCAGCGTTTTGTAATATTCTGACAGAGCACACTGGGAAATTGAGCTCACTTTTGTTTCAAAAGTACAGAAAAAGTATTGGGAAGTTGATTGGTAACACCTATTTACGATATGATGTATGTTTGTTCCAAGTTTTTATTGCTTTTGACAACACTTCGGTGTTGGACCGATGGACAACACTTCTAGACCCCCAAAATAGCAAAAATTGACAATTATTGAGGTTGAACAAAGCCCATCAAATAGTAGACAATGCATCCCTATCAATAATAAATCCCATTGGACACCCAGCGTCCCCAATCGCAAGAGTACCCCTTCGAGAGTTTCCCCTAACCCCGGTGCCACAGTCCGACGATGATACGAGACTCTTGCACTCCTGATAGTGAGCAAGATAAAGCCTATTTTTATTGCTCAACGCCCAAATCAACAAAACTTGGGTACATTTACGGTTATGTGACCACTTTTTCGATTTTTTCACTGTGGACAGTTTTTTCCATTTTGTGGGCACTTTGTCGGTTTTTTTCGCTTTGGGCATTTATTTTTTTCTTGTGGGCCTTTTGTTTGATTTTGTGGGCACTTTGTCGGTTTTTTTCGCGTTGGGCATTTGTTTTTTTTCTTGTGGGCACTTTGTCCGATTTTGTAGGCACTTTGTACTTGATATTCGTAGTGGTTCCTAAGGTATGATTTTTCTTTCTTGTCGATATGATTACTGATCACCCTGTATGTAAAGGGTATACGCAATGAACTGGGACGATTACGTTTTCTATGATTTCTCACGTGATCTCGCTAGTTTCTTGACTTTTCCGGCCGGAAACCGCCTGTTCCTCGCCTTTCCCGGACGTAATTCGCCTGTTCCTCGATTTTACCGGCCGGACCCCGCCTGTTCTTCGACTTTTCCGGGGTTCGGCCGGAAAAGTCGAGGGCCATAAGAGATCTGGCGGGAGTCGCTGAAAAACGGAAAAGTTCCGAACGGAAAAGTCCAAGAACAGGCGGGGCCTGGCGGAAGTCACTGAAAAATAGCCATCTCGGGCCGGAAAAGTCGAGGGATCGGCAAGGTCCGGCCGGAGGCTGTGGAGCGGACGTGCGTGGATATTTCGTGGAGTGATTGAACGAATCAAGATCGCAAGTTTTTGGAATTTAAATCAGTATTGCCTTGAGCCCTGTGACTTTTTCTCAGTGGGTATAGCACTATAACTTTTGCTTTGTATATAACCAGCTATATATCCAGGACAGGCATAGGACTGCGAAATCAAATTTGGAAATAAAATTTCTTTGCATTTTTTGTTTTTCAGTTTTCATAGAAATAAACAAGGAAATGCAAACAATAAAATGCGATTATGGTGAACCCTCTTTAAAAACGTCATAGGTCAAAAATTTTACTACTCGAGTCAATTGCTATGGAAAATGGACTTCTAAAGTCAATGCCATGCCACGAGAAAGCTTTATTTGTAAGATATTTACCTGAATAGTAAACTTTTTGATCTATGAAGTTTTTAACGAGGGTTCATTAAAATCGCGTTTTATTGTTTGCATTTCCTTGTTTGTTTCTATGAAAACTGAAAAACAAAAAATGCAAAGAAATTTTATTTCCAACTTTAAAGGCAGCCCTATGCATGTCATGGATATATAGCTGGATGTATAGAAAGCAAAAGTTATAGTGCTATACCCACTAAGAAAAGGTCACAGGGCTCAAGGCAATACTGCATGGAACATACAATACAAATGGTCACAAAGTTGAGAATGGTCGGTTTATTGTCGCTTCGGAAACAACAACTTACTACCGATAAGTTAGTCTAGAATAAGCATCAACAGGTTGCTGTACTATAGATGGACAAAGTTTCATAGTGCCTCCACAGTCAAATGCTACGTACTGTAAAATGGGTGCCATGTGGATTTCAACCGTTTGCCATTTCAGTCATCGCTAATGAGGCTTTGCCGCATTACGACGAATTTCGTCAACGTTTTTCGCGTCTAGCTTCCATGTGACAAGAGTGGAAGCCATGCAGTTTTGCATAGGCACCGATGATACATACATTTATGAGCTCACTTACTCAGCATCAAAATTTTAAAATTATGTTTCATTTCCTGATTGCATTCACACTGTTACTGTTGCTGAAGATGAGAAGGATTTTTGCATGAAACTGAAGCTTAAAAGAGGTTTTATGCGTAAATCTTTGTTATTTACGCGTAACTAAATAAAAGTAAACATTTACCATTTATCCCTAATTCGAAGCACAAGGTAAAAATTATTTATTGTATTCATTGTTGTGGTTGTGACTCCATCTAAACTAAAGTGAATCTTAATCCACCACGCATTATAACCACATTTTATATTATTGGTTTTATTTTGTTGTTATTTGTACATTGCACAATGTGACAAGTGACAACATAACGATATTGATGCAAAAGGAAAGTGTAAAAAAATGCAACAGTGAAAATTACAATATTTATTAACATAAGAAGTCTTAAATGTCTTTGAAACGTAAGCAATTATTAAGTTAGGTGCATTATTAAATATATTATGAGAAAAAAATTCTTAATGCTTTTCATCCTTACATTGCCTTTAGCCCTCCCTGTGTACATCACCAAGGCAAATGTCCTTAAAGTTTTGGTATCATTAAAAATTCTAATTCTATGTACATTATACACCATACATATTACACGTTTTATGATACCACTTTGTTGTCATAATACGTCCGCTTGCTTTTACAAAAACAGTATTGTTATACTGCACTGATGATAAATTGAATACATGCTTTATCTTCCTTAAAAGGTACTTAATGGGACGCTACACAATCTTTGTATCAAATTTGTAGGTATTATAATCTGCATAATTTAGTCACTACAGACTCATCGTATTAGTCGCCACTTTTCATTTGCATTATCGTGACAGACAGACCAAGTTTAATTGTAGCGTAGCCATTCGGTTGATAATTTCCTTGTAATTTGTACTCATACTTTGAAAGGTTGAGCCGTGAAAAAATAAAACCCCAATAATTACTTTTGCAAAAATTCACTGTGATTTAAGATTGAGGGGACCAAACCCTGAATTTTAAATTTAACGTGCAACCAATTCTGAATTTTGAACTCCTGGGCTACCATACCTTTTACGTTTATTTGAGGATTTTGTTTTGTAATTTGAAGCAAGCATTTTACTATTCAGTTTAAAGTCAAGGAAATAACTATCGATGTAAGGCATACAAAAGACGGTATAGATTTTTTGTTTCATACAACATCAGTCCACTACTACTCCTCCTTGAAGTTTCTTCCTTTTTTCGCTTCGGAATATTGAAATAACATTTTACATATATGAATCACAACATGGACAAAGGATATGGATACTGCATGACAAGGTTGAAATCTTTCCATCGACGTTCGATATGACATTGTATAAAATTTCAATATCACAAGCCGCACAGACAAACCTGAGTAAGTAAACAGGATACATTGTATACAAACGTTATGTAAGAAAAATTTGGAGGATTTGACTCATGAATACTCTAAATTCCCAGAGACATGTGCTTCGAGTACGTAGAAGTTACAGGCATATGTAAATGATAAGAATCTTGATGCTCTTCATCTCTCATCAATATTGAGATGACTGACATGGAACAACAAGCATGCACACCTTTGGAATGAATGCAACAAAGACTTTTTATAGGAAAAAACTAGGTCACCATGTCCACGTGAAGTCACTAGACGATACTAGAAAAGGGGATTGTGAGTTAGTCTGACGAACAAAAGCAAAAAGCTGAAGTTTAAGGTGAATATTATGCAACGTTTTCACCGACACGCGGGAAATTCCGTCTAGTCATCGTATAAATTGTATTATAGTGTATTTCGTATATTTATTATACGTACCATGTCATTTTTTCAAAGTTATAGGTATGTAGCTATTGCAGAAAGGGAGATGAGATGATGGTGGTAAATAAATCAGCAGGTGATCGTAAAAAGTGTAAAGAGATTTGAATTGGAGACCGAACATACTTTAGTTCTTTAAGTTGGCGGTCTGGGTCAAATTTTATGAGAATGAAATGAACCATCGCATATAAGTTTATGACGACGAAAATGTATCGCCGCAACATGTTTATGATCAATCGTCGACAACAAATGTGATGCGTGTGTGTAATGTTTTATCTCCATATTCATCATCATCAACTGTTTTGATGTTGTTGTCAGACGTCTTCTTTTCTCTCTTCGTCTTTGTCTTGCTCTTTGTTTAGAGAAACATTTCTTCTGCGTTTGATATAGATATAATTTGTAAATTTTTTTATTGGACAATCCACTCTGACATTCACACATGCATGTGAAATTCGTTTGAGACTTTTGACAACATATCTACATCAAATTTAATAACAATACCTCTTCAATCTACATTATGTATAAACCATAGTACACATGGATGGACGGATGAAAAGCTGGAAATTTGCCATAGTAAGCCATTTGAAACAATTCATAAGCAATATTTATTGCTGCTGTACATGTTACTAAAGGCTACGGACTGGATTTATTTTTTCAATAATTCATTACTCATAATTTTTAAAGTCCTACGCCCTACATATAAAAGCGTGACAAATGAGAGTTTAACTAGAACTAGAGACATGCGAAAAATTGCAAAACTGTGTTATCATAAGGATGCACCAACAAAGGTAGCATGACTTTTTTGAATATCATTATTTATATCGAAAGATGAGACACAAAATCAGGCTTATTCCAGAATAATCAAGATTTGCTTCTGTACGTTCAACTTTACACGCCGTGTACAAGTTGTATGAAAAATTAAGTTGCATAATCTTTGCGAGATGTACATTTTAAGTGCAATGAAAAATGGCGCTTTCATTACGCTTTGAAAAAGCATACTGAAACAAGTCACCATGTGGAGGTTACAATGTGCACTGCGCGTATAATGCTTAAATTTCCCACGTTTTCCTAGGACACACACGCATTCATATGTACATACACGTACACAAACATGCAAAGCTTTGTTGCATGATACATATGCATCAGCAGATGCGCATCTTAATAAATTTTTTGTGATATGTACTTGTAACGTTGTTTACAGTGCAAATTACTTTGAATATGTTTATTTACACCTTTGAAATTTAACATTTGTGTATTGTACAGCAATTAAAATGGTAATCTTATATCAAAACAAGATCTGTCTTCTGTAAACTGTTCACTTCACTCCAAAGTAACATGTGATTTGGTTTTCATGAGAAAAATATGGTTTACAACAATCACTTGAGCGGGGGGAATCAAAGAGAATTTGAGTGTCATTATCCTCCTGTGACTCTCATTGCTATCGAAAAAATTCACCTAATTTGTAAAATAATACGCATGCAATTCATCCCTGCATAATATACGCACCGGCATATATTATATGCATACACGAATACCGGCTTGTATAATCACATATATAACGTATAACGTATTAAGCAAACAACTTTTACATCAAAGAAAGATGTCTCGTTACTCTTTGTGATTTTGATCATTACAAAACCCTTGGATGGAGTAAATTTTATTTACACATGTAGTGTAATAAGTAACTAGTAAGACAAAAGTGTCTTGAATATCTTTTTTAAATGCTATAACTTATCATTAGGACCTTTATCATCAAAATCGAAAAAGTGTTACCATGGGCATAAATTTCCCCTTTTATGTGCACACACGTATAGAATATTCAAGAATTCTTTGAAAAATATTTAAGGCTGAGCAGCCTTAAATATTTTTACTAAGAGCACTCTTAGTAATAATAGTAGGACATGTTTTACATGACTGTCAAACTTTTAGAAACACCAGTTCAGTGGTGTTCCTCCAAGAAAATGTACTGCAGATTTAAGCATTACTTTACCTTTTCAAATACATACGTGGGGAGAAAACAGTAAAAACAATGTAATTGAAGTTGACAAATTAAACTATAAGGACACAAGGAAAAAGTTCTTCTGATACCCATAGTAATACAACATAAAAGGAGAAAATTATTAATGACAAACAATGCGAATATCAACCCAAAATTTGAATTTTATTTACACAACTAATTACTCTAATTGAAAGCGTGTCCTTTGATATTGTGTTTGTGACACGAAATTTGTGTTTGTTTTGTATGTTGTGTATGTTGAGAGAGAGAGAAAGAGAGAGAGATACAAGGAGAGAATTGAACGACAGTAAGTAAATTATGAGACTAAGATGCTGTTAAGCACAGAAAACACAAGTAAACAGGGATTTTTTGGCATGCTAATTCTCAAGCTGAGAGATTGCTGAAGGGATGACATATTGGCGCGTGGCGAAAATTTTGTTTCTCGTCTTATCTTGTCTTTTTAGCAAGCACTTAATGTATTTGACCTCTGAATAATTACTGCCTCAAACTATTTTTCAGATAATTTTCTTGTTGAAAGAAAAACTAGGCAAAACAACATAACAATGTGTACAATGTATGTACTTACATGAGATGGAATGGAATCGAGAAATTCGAGGTTCAGAAGACTCATAATGAGGATTGACAAGTCCTCGGAATTTGTTGAATTGTCGTTAGTTTTTAGTTTTGTCTATTCAGATGATATTATACACATGCATCGCATGTAAACAGTGTAAATATGTATTTACTAAAATGTAATCCTAGGTGAGCATATAAATATGTATACATCAATTGACTATTATGCAAATGCTATACATATACACATAATATCACTCCCTAAACTGATAGTTTATAGTTATGTGCTACACGCTGCAAATTCTTGACTTTTTTCTAACCTAATGCTGTGGGAATTGAAATGAGTATCATTCTTCATAGAAAAGTGGAAAATGTGTTGCAAATGCTGTTAACGCCAGTGTTGATGATAAAAAGATAAGGCTAGAAAGTCTCAACTGCATTCCAGAAACCTACATGTGTACGTACTTCCAACATATTGCTGCTAGTCGTCATTGAGAACAAGAACAGAGAATGCATGAAAACTTTTTACTCAAAAAAATTCTTATATTAGGACAACAGTTTGTTTAGAATCTAGAAGTTATGGAATATATAACGTCTTGCGTCAAAAGTTAAACCCGTTATAATGCTCCTTTTGGATCACTTACATCAGTCCCGATCGGTTACCGTTTAGAGGTCGCCCAAGGTCACTAAAGTTCGAATGAGGATTATCATTACCTTTCCCCCCAAATGAGTGCATCTTTGTGGTGTGGAGTGAAGAGATACAGGTAAAAATTTGATACGCGTTAATGAAAATGCACGGACTACAGAGGTACGTATTGAAATTGATAGTCTACGTACGCATTCAGATGGGTGTTTGTTGGCACGTCAAGATGTCCATTGAGACAGGGATAGGGGATTACTCTTTCCCTTTCATTATTACACCCATGACGACAAACCATATATTATGCGCTGAGAAAACATATACATGCATGTACATATTTTAGACATAGTGTATTGACTATATCGTTGAAAAGGACCACTGGATTATTAGCATATCATTATTGTCTAGTGTCATCCCATCAAATTAACAAGCTCATCTCCTTTGTCTTGGTTGTCTTTTCATCACACATTGTCACTTAATGGTGAAAATCCTTCTATAGATTATCAATACAAAATCAATACAAAGCAATGACTAAACTGTTAAACAATTACACTGCATATGATTATTGAATATAATGGCATGACAGTTAAATAAATATTATAAAATATTTTGCAGTACTGTCTTAAAGACACTGTAAATTAGCGAGGAGTAGTGAGATAAAGATCAACATGACTATAATGATGACTGTTTTTATGTATCAGTGCAATCTTGCATGATAACGAGAAAAAAGAGTGATGCTGTGAAGAACTGAATAGAATTCAAGATGAGTGCATGAGTGACGAGAGTGAGCAGATAGTATAGGGTAAATAAATAATGATGCACTTTACTGTGTTTATGAACGCTTGAACAAGGTGTGAAAATTTCGATGACTTCCAAACCGTTCATTACTAAATTATGGCTGTGGGCTTCTCCTGCTTATTACTCTTTTTGACTTGTGAACCTTTGCAAATAATCCACATGCATGATGTTAGTACTAATACTGCTGTATAATATATACATGTATTCCCATAGTATGAACTGATTTGCTTATAATGACTCAATATACGCTCAATAACGTAAATTTTCAGTGTGATTCTATTTTTGTCTCCTTCCCTGACCTACGCCAGTTATTGAATGTTTCACATTTAAGTAATTATGCAGTTCTATGTGGTACATTATAATAATCCTGTTACGAAATCTACATGATCTCATGCCCCAAATTAGGTTTTGCGTCTCTTTCTCTCTCGCTAAATTTAAGGCGATTGTGTGTGGAAATGTGTGTGGATTAAGTGTCTAAACATTTGTATCTGTCCATAGCCCATAACAGTTGAAAACGGCGAAACATACAGACTAATTCTATCTGAATTTTAACTCTGAACGACAACAATAAGTGTAACAAAATCGTGTTTGCGCCTAAATATTCAAAATTCAGCATTTGTGTATAATTTGGGTATATTATGCTTACGGCAAGTCGTTTCATTTCATGCTATCAATTTTATTTTGATTGTCATCATTACCATCATTTGGAAATATGATGCTCATCTTATCGCATGTCTTTCAATAATTCTCTACATTATCGTATATTACGTACATTTATCCATCTATGTATCATGTTTATATGTACCAACTTTAACATTAACACTTTAGAACTGAATCTGAATGGTAGAATGATTTTGATTTGTGAAGATTACTTTGAGTTAGTAACATGTACAAATACAATGTACAGTTTCTAGTAAAAAAATCAACTCCCAACCTTATGACAACAGTCAGAAATGGTAAAATTCGCTTGTTTTACACTATGTATGTACATTGTACATAATGATTATTAATTACATATTATTGCATCAAACTAAATCAAATAAATGCACAGTACGACATGATATGAATATTAAATAAAGTGCAGCATGAATTCTTTCAAAATAAAAGATTAAAACAACAGTTAGATATAATTCGAAAGGCAATATTTTTATTTGAGAAAAATACTGACGTTGAGACTTAAGGCTCACATACATATTCAAGGGAGTATTTTTTAATCTAAATACGAGAGAATTATGGCATCAATATTTGGAAATTAAGAGGGAAAATAAGAACAGGGCAGAATTTGAGAAAGAGAAAGAAGAAAAACATTTTCAAAAACAAGAGTCGACACTAAAAGTTATAGGAAGAAAATATAAGAGGGGAGAAAGAAAAGTTGGTAGTACAGAGCTTATGTACATAAAAGATAACAAAAAAGGAGAAAAAAGTCCAAGATAAACATGAAATGATAAAAGAAAATAACAAAAGTTACTGCACTATAGAGAAAAATGCATTTAGATAAGAAGAAAACAAGTGTGAACAAGAAAGTCACATAATAGTTGGCGAAGAGAAAGTACATATATAAATAGTGTGGATACAGAGGAAGGGAAGTGTGTGTATACAAAAATAGTACACAATAGTAAGAATGTTGAAAATTCGTTGGTACGTAAGGTAAAGTACAAGAAGTTTTAGGTAGCTGACAAGGAGCATAAATAAAAAACATGTATTTAGGTATAATACAATAATTACATACATAAAGACCAAGACTTTCTTCAGTTTTTTCTTTCAAGTTACAAATATAACTAAAAAGTAGTAATAACCGGCACAGGTAGTACATATTAGATTGTGGATTATTAATGACATTAATAATGGAAATATCAACTGATTAGCTATTACTAATTACTATTAATAATTGACCTACTCATTATGTGTGACGAGGGTAAAAATGAGTTTGAATATGTGTAAGCGTGTGTGTGTGTTCAAGTGTATGAAAAATATAATCTAGAGAGAAGTTGCGCAGGGAACAAATCTATTCTAATCTAAACTGCTTCATGATTACTAATGACGCTTTTATTCCTTTGGGGTAACAGGAAGAAAACGATTAGTAAAATGAATTGATTTTCATGATGAGCAGAGGGTAGGGGTAATATAATAATAGTTAATAAACTATCCGGTTTCCTCTGATTGCCTCGTTAAAAAATATTTTCTATGAAACCTAAGAATCTTTTTTAATCCTCTTTTTTCTCCTATCAAAACAATAATAATTAAGTACAATAATATAATATTCAAAAAATAATATTTGAGTGTGTATTACAAATACATATTATCATAATGTAATTATTATATCATCTTGTAAAAATCCTACAAATCTAGAAAAGAATAAAATATTATGGTGTAAATAATGAGTCATTATCATTAATAAAAATCAAGTCAACTTGTAGCGTGTTCATAATCATAACGTTTATGTTACAACATTAAGGAATTTCCTGATTCCTCTCTCTCTCTCTCTTTTCCTAAACATATATCTTCGCTGGCTTTTTTCCCTAAATGTCAAGTGTAAAATCATCATCAACAAGAAAAAAACGTCTGACAGACTTGTGTGTGCTGGTGATGTATTTACCTTAAATAATAATACTTGAATGAAGGAGTCATCTTTCTCTTTTACTATGTACGATGCAGTTTTTGATCATTACAGTATAAGCCTCCATTTCACATTTAGCTATATAATGTGGAGAATATTACTTAAATAATGCGAAAAGTGCATAGTAATTAATAAAAAAATAATGATAACTGTACATCTTAAATTTGCGCACACAAATCTATCTATATAATATGTAAAACGTTTTGTAAAAGTAAATAGTATTTTCATTTTGAGATTTATAACGTATATGGTATGATAATAACATTATAGTTAATAGGTAAAATTGTTCCTCCTTCTTCACCTTCATATATTTCTTTGTAGTAATCATGTTATGTAAAATGTTCACATGCTTACATACAAATGTGAGGCTCTTCCTTTTCTTTTTTTTTGTTATACGAAGCTTCCTCTCAAAACAACAAAAAACTTCGCATTCATTAATTATATATATACATTATGAGTTTGTTTTTGTGTTTACTTCAAAAAAAAATAAGAGTCAATGTATGATTAGAAATTTTCTTAGGCATTATATCCAAATTTGGGGTTGTTTCTCACACCGAAAGGTTGATTGGGCGTACCTTTATATAGAACAAAAGAAGTGAATTAGTACCTAGGTATATAAAATATTTGGTTTCTTCAGTGGTTTTAGGATCGTTCGAACGGTTTTTGACTAAATTTCCGTTAAAACTTTATGTTTCTTTTTTTATTTTAATTAAAAGTTTAAAGAGAGTTTCTTCTAATCCAAGGGTTTTGTAAACCTCAGAGAACGCTTACCGTAAAGACCTGGAGGTTGAGCAGGTGGGGGTCCTTGGGTCGTCTGTTGAACAGGTGGTCTGTAAGTTGAGGGGGGTGGAGGGGGGTTAGTCCTTGGTGGTTGAGTGTATGTGGGAGGTGGGTTAGTTCGGGGTGGGAGAGTTTGAGCGGGTCTGTAAGTTGGAGGTTGTGTGGGTCTGGTGATTGGACCTGGTTTGCTTGGCGGCAAGATTCCTTGTGAGTCAATGTTCTCTTGGTTTTCAGGTCGGAATGGTGCTGGGGTACGTGGTGGTGGTTCATAAGGACGAGCCTCACCTTCGTATGTGACCTAAATCGATTGTTGGTATTAGTATGTAATAACAAATATTTTAAAATATTACCTCTGAAATATTAAAGGAATCCTACAAAATGTTAAACATCATACCTCAGCATTGTAACCATTTTTCCAGTCAGCGGTGTATTTTACTACTTGGACACGACCATCGGGAAGAGCGACTCGATATTCTCCCTTGACAACATCTCCGTCGCTATTGGCATTGTGAGAAAAGTCATTACCAACATCATCTTTCACGGCATAGGTGAAGTCGAATGGCATTCCTGGTTCGTGTTCACCCTAAAACATAGAAAGAACATTGATCATTAATAATTATTGCTACTACGATTTTGCATAAAAGAAACAATCACACAATTTTTTCACAGAGCAAGAAAAAGCCTAACATGTCTTCCCTATTATCGATAACCGTCACCCTATTATGTTGCTTTCTATACATTTTATTTACTTTCGAGATGTCGCAAATCTAACATTGGGTATGAATGAGGTGTAAGGATTTATAGAAAAAGTAATGTTAAACTATTTTCTGTTGAGAAAGAATAAAAGATCAAAGTATGCAAGAACATCGTCTTATCTCTATACGTCACCCACAACATACGAAAAGACAAATGAGAGCATTGTATAACATGTATGATATATTGTATCATCTTATTTAATTTAATGGTCATAAACAGCACGAAGACGCATGTGACAGTTATTAATCAAATGATCTAAACTAAACAACTTTATCGTTGCCATCATCATAATAATCACCATCTTGATTGTTTGTTAAATATATTATCTTACCGCACTGTCTTTTTACAACCTAGCTAACAGGACTTTATTCGTTTTAGATGTATTTTTTTCACCATTATACAACTGTTTCAAGTCACATCATGGTAATCAAAGAGTCTTTAATGAACCTTTATAAATTATTATCCATCAAATCATACAAAAAAGCTCTGCATGATTTCCTTCTTTTATGTGCAAACCAAGTAAAAACGATGGTGCTTCTTTTATGCGTTTAGTGCGTACACACTACACACGTACTGTATTTGTGTACAAAACAAGCATGCTTGTATACACACAAGTACGACATAATCATAAGTAACGTAATATGTAATCGTCTTTGTTGTATGTTAATTTGTATATTCTATAAATTCTTGTTGCGTTGCCTATGCTTCCATATATTATATTCATATATACATGGTACAACTTCTTGTTTTTGGCTGCCATTCAACAATGCCCAAACATTGTTCAGTGAATTATCTTGCGTGTAAATTTTATCGTATATATGTATCTCGCGAACGAAACTACCGCAGCGTTTATGTGCACATTATTGTTATTACTACGTATTTTACTGATATTTCATCTGTCGCTGTGAGCTACCAAATCATTTCGCCTTTAATAAGAGGAAGACATTTTTCTTTTTAATTTTATAATAATGTGTCTTATTTTAAATTTTGTATAATGTTTACATACACACTGTACACAGTGTATGCAAATAATATGGAGGAATTATTCTGCAAGTTTATGTTATTAAGTGGGAAAGTGAAGAATCCACAGTATCCCATTGTTTTTTCTTTGGCTTTGTGTCTTATATTCAGCAATAATTGCAATTAGCAATTATTATTATAACGATTATTGCACACACACAAATATGTACAAGTGCATAATGAGGGCTCACCATCTCTTTTTCTTACTAAAACAAACTGATTTTTGTAGCAATTAATGCTTGACACCCTGAAATTCAGTTGTATTTGTCGGTATAGGCGCACGGTGAAAATGCGAGGGTTGTACATAAATATCAATACAATATCATATTATTATTATCAAACAATATGAAATCGCCACAGACGTGACCTGACTAATTCGCCCTTATGCAAACTATATTATGCTGTTATGAAAGCGTATTATTCCTTTTCATGACAGAGAAAAATAACAAGCTGTTGAACTGACAAGACGTTCGTGACGTTATTTTTAAAACATTTTACACCTCGTTTTTCAAAAAATGTATAAACGTGTCAAAAATTCATCTTCTTGCCACACAGATAGAAGATCAGGCGAATAAAAGAATGAATAGATGATAGTTTTTGGTTTTTGGTTGATTTCACGCGGTTATTATTGTCATTAACAATTTAAAAGTGCATTATCACCATTGTAGGTTGAGTAATTTGTGCTTTGTTGAGTCTGAATTACTTCTACAAAAGAAGAGGACGGAGGCGCAGACGAAAAGTTTGTAAGATAAGACAACGGGGAAAATCCCAAACAATTCTCTTTGAGGCATGACAATACAATATAAAATATGTAATTTAACTTATCTTCCTAATCTGAAGTAATGATCGTACTAATAGTTAATAATTATTGTTAGGAAGAAAGGGAATAAGAGGGGGAGAAAAAAGGATAATAATAATTGGCAACAAAGATGTCTCGTCTTTTTTCACTCCATATTCCATATATAAATTTACATATTTGAGCATTCATGATAATGATTTAAGTGTAATATTACAAGACAAGGAATGGGGAAATTATCGTGACAAATTATAAGGAGAGGAGACTTTTATCTCTCATTCTCAAAGGTGGTTCAACAAGGGAGAAGAAAGTAATTTGTAAACTGACATGGATTCTCTCACAACAATTCTACTTTTCACAATTTTAACCCCAGATTTGTCAAAGAAGAAGACATCTGACTTGCGCTTTTTCTATGGTATCCCCATGCAACTGCTTACATACATATTATGCATGTAACCATGCAGGTACTCGGATGCACTTCACCACAGGTTCTCTCACGCTTTTCCATTAACATTCACCATCCTCATCTTCCTCAATTCAATTTTTCTGTACGCTTTGGCCAAGTGCAAATAATTGTAAATGTGATGTGTATATTCAATTTGCAATCATTCGCAATCATCATCATCATCATCAGAATCTTTTTCTTATGCGGATATTTTATGTCACGTTATTGGCAATTGGCAAGTTATTGGTCAATTCAAAAAAATAGTTTAATCAAATCTACAAGTTAATGAAAAAAAATTCAACAGCCCAACGTCAGCAACGGCAAAAAAGGAATGAATATTGATGTCCATGTGCAAAAATCTAGCAGGATAACAAATGAGTACGTTTGAAATTCAAATTCAAAACTGATATATCACACACACGAACACTTAATATTAAGTGAATTCATCTTATGAATAATAAATAATTATTTGGAAAGAAAATTTATCTGAAAAAGTATTATATAACATGGATAGTGGTAATTAAGTGGGCTACTATCGTTATTCGACAACTGAAACACAAAACAAAAGAAAGAAATGAAGACGATGTAGAAGACCTGTTAGTAATTCCAAATTTTGAATGACTATACGTATATTATATGCAACATACTTGTCTTTTGTATAAATAAATGACTGATGATGACGACCCTGTATCGACATTGTATAATGCATAACTTTTCCCCACACGTTGTGTATCAAGTATCATCATTTTATGTACTATTATGAATATTATTCATGGCATTGCAAAATTGAAACGGCATGCGTTGAGCATACATACATAAGGCATAAGATACATCAGACAAAATACAGTGAGTAAATTATATAAGCGCTGGGCGTCACTTAACCGTGCCTCGGTAAAATATGAAATATATAATCTTTTGGTGCTTTTGATCTTCAAAAAAAATTATTCACCGTTCGCACCAACGTTCTCTCTCGTCTCATGATAAAGACGAAGACGAAAGAGTCTAAAGGTGTTTGTACACATTTGAATTTCAAGTAGACTCACTCTCACCTCTCACCATTTATTTCCCTTGTGTTGTTCTGTATAGAATGGAAATGTATTAATTGGGTTATAGTTTGTTTCTCTGCTATGATGCTAATGTGTAATTTGCAAAAGGGAAGGAAAGAAACGAAACGATGATGCCATTATCATTAACATGCGACTTTAAGTATCTATAAAAAGTATTAACATTTTTGTTCAATGTTAACTCGGCTATTTATCTCTCCATGTAGTTGCGTCTAGAATGAACATTATATTAATAACAACGGGACATTATTAGTACATCCCTATTATGATGATTATTATATCATAATAATATGCCACTCATTATACACTTTTCCTATTGCATGTAGGTATATGTATATCGTTTGTCATACACACCAGCACTATCGTCTAAATGATATACATTTATCCCGCTGCGTCTTTTCATATACTTATGCATCTATAAGTACATCTAGCTTGATATACATGTATGCTAGAACGAAGGAAGACTACAAGGTAAGAATAGTAAATTTATTTACGACGATTACAAATAATCTCCTATATAATATATACACACAGATATTAGCAACATTTTCTTTCGCATTTGAGTCACTCCCCTCGGCACCCAAACACAAATTGGAATTGAAAATGAAGATGAGATGAAATTCCAACTGGAAATTTGCTGCTTGGCCCAGGACAATCAACTAATTTGTCTGTCCTTACACAATATTCAGACAGGGCAAGTCCAAGTGCAAGAAGAAGAAGAAACAGAAGAAGACAGAGATGTAAGCACCAAATATTATTATTCCTGCATCATTTTTACTACGTTTTTTGAAAGATGAAAGTCAAAGACTCTCATCAAAATGATATACTGAACATGGCTTAATTGCCAACTTTGCCGCCAGCCCATGCCATTTCGCTCTCATGTAGTCGTAAAATTTACACTGTAAATCATACATTTTGCATTGTTTCTGTGTTTCGCAGTCTTACACGAAACGGGGTGAAATATTTGCACGAACATTTACCTCATCTAAATGAGAACGTAATTTAACTTAAAAAGGGCTTTGCTCTTTCAATTCTTAAGAATTTTCTTTAAAATGAATTAAAAATCATGGATAGGTCGATTGATCTGTTCTCAATCATGCTATTTTTACTAAAGTTTTCGCGCAATACAAATCTCTAGTTCAAAATACATAGTTGATATAAACGTGTACACATAAGAATAGAACTGTATACAGCATAAAAAACAAAAAGTTATAGGTATAAATATAACATATATGAATCAGTGGCAATGAACATAAATCATAATTTAACAGTCATTTTCTTTCGAAGATGGGCAATTATTCAAAGTTGTCAAAGGAGTAGAGCCTAACCCAAAAAAGTGCATATTGCAAGCTCCTCGAGTAATCACATGCGTATAATATGATAATTCTTCCTATATGTTTTATCCTTTTGTGCATCTAGTTAGAGGTCTTTCAACGCGACCACCAATCAATCACATATTTTGTTTATTATTACTTTTAGATCCTCTAATTAGTCATGTCCAGAGTCCAATTATAATTATTATTACATGCGTAGAAACAAAATAAAGTTTGTCCATCTTGTATTTTTACTTTTTTAAATAAATGATATAAAAGTTTAACTTATGATACATCCTATAAATGTTCAAATGAAAGAAGAGCTTAGAAGCTGTAAAGGGTTGACCAACCATTTACACTGTCCACTGTCCATGTATATGCATGATGTAAAGTGTCCTTGAAAAGTTATAATTGAGAATTTAAAATGTTTTACAAACATCGAATAGTTATCAAACAAAAAGCAATAATAAAAAACCTTAAGCCTTCTGCAATTTTATATTTCCCTATAAATGTTTTCGTTATCAAGATTCGTGATGTATCATTTATTATAATACTGATGATGATAATGTGCATGAGACAACTTAAAAAAGGAGGAAAATATATATAAAAAAAATGTAACTTAAGGTAAACGACTGTCAAGATTCGACTGCACCTTTTGCAATCCAACTCTAAACATAAACATGAAATCAGCCGACTCAAAATTGATATACGTTGACATTTTCATTTCCCTAATGTCAGCGTGTCTTCAATCATTTATTCAAAGTAAAAAGAGTCGAGGGGCAAAAGAACTGCAACTCACTTTATAAAATGCCATCATCATTTCTTTGCAATAAAAATTTCAAATGTTCTTCTATGTTCAAAAATGTTGCATAATCTGCTGTTATTTTTGTTGTTGTTGTTATAACGGCTAACGTTTTAGGGCTGAAATGAACAGCAAAAATATTTCAAGAAAATTGAATATTTTGTTTTCATAAGGAATGGTTATTGCGCATTTTCTGTTTTTTTATAATATCTTTTCACTAGTTTGTGCGCTTAAACTTACATTTAAAGTTGGAATCATCTTCACTATACAAATGTCACACTGCACTCTATTCTCAAAATGTAGGGAAAAAAAACAATAGAACTCTTAATTAATCTACCGTTTCCTTCAAATTAAATTTCTATTTGAGTGGACGACAGTGTGACGGTGACTTTATTCACCAGTTCAAACTACTGAGTACATACAAATATGCATACATACATACAGAAAAATTACTATGTATGGTGGTTCAAACTACAAAAGTATGTTCTCCTCCCTTCCTTTCGTGCAATAATTTCTACTCGTGGGTTTAACTCTTTATTCATTGTAGTTTTATCCGTTGGCAAAACCGCACAGAAGTCACACACGGTATTAGATTGCATGTAAACTATGTAAGTAAGTAAAGAATATAATAAAATGATGCAATGAGTACGTATTTCATTTATGTATGCCTCTACTAATACGGGCGCATTAAGAGCAGGAGCAAAAGAGACTAGCCATAAATCTTCAAGAACTTGCCAGTTTCTTCAGTTTCTGCCTGTTTTTCTCCCATACTAAAAGTCAAATTTGTGGACAGATCCGTAGTAAAAAGAAGCATAAATCCTCTGTTTACATCATTTATCTCATGTTTTGAATCGTGTCTGTGGAAATTTTTGCATGGAAAGTTTTATGTGTTCATTACATCAAGAAATTGTCACAATAACACGAATAAAAGTAAATCATGGGGCTACTGTTTTCAGGCATGTTCACTGCTGTTCAAGCATGAAGAATGTAGAGAAAGAAAATAGTAAAAGAAGGAGAAGGGTACTGAATAATGCCATTTTGTACGTAAATCATCTGTTTCACTACACCATTGTATAAATATGAGCACCAGTTGCTGCCGACTCCAACGATTTATGCCTTTAATAAAAATTAATCAAATGTTAATAAACATAAATATGAAAATAGGGAATCTGTGTACCTTCAAAGATTTAAAGCGTTTGTAATGTTTCCTAAACGTCAATACGTCAATATTCATTAAGTGCAACGAGTTTATTCTTTGAATACTAATTTTAGTAAGTATAGAGGTATCTACATACATTCCCACCTCGCATAAATGCCGCACTCAGAATTTGTTAAACAAATACTACGTTCGTTTAATTGACTCAACTAATAAATTCATTAGGGAGGCGAGAGAGCGATTGAGTTAAATGAAGTTATTTAGATTTAAATAATGATCCTCAAAATTATGGTGATTGTAGAGGGATGGAGAGTAAGAAGAACAGATAATTGAATTGGCATTATTGGCATAGCTTAACGTGTATGGTGGATTAACATATTTTTTGTACAATTTTTCCAATGATGGCGATGGGCCATAGGAGTAGGAGGAAAAAGAAGATGACGATGGTGGTGGTTAAAAAAGTGCAAATATGTAAATTTGTTCTTGAGTTATCGTTTCCATGCTTATTCAATAATTTATAGCACTCTATTCTGACACATTTGTTTGATGCTTTGCCGCATATAAAATTGGATATTGAATTCATTACTTGATTTGAGTAAATAGTCGGCACATAAATATTATAATTCTTAGAGACGAAAGGGAAACAAAGATGATATCACATATACATAATTGTGTATACGATCAAGCATATATAAAAACAAACAAAGAATTTGCATATATGTACTGTCCCTCATATGATTGTTCTTACAGTTTTTAACCACGGGGCAAGCAAACAAAATTGAGAATGTCAAATTATCCATGTGAATGTTGCACTCATCTGCATTTCCATGACCGATAACATCACTCGACCAAGCAAGTGCACTTATTGTACTGTATTTATGCTTGAATTTGTTGAATATTCACAGAAATCATCAAGTTAAAGAAAAAGAGCGCACTAACAATCACCATCTTCTTTTAGCGATGAAGCCATAACCTTCTTTCGTCTCACTCTTCACACTCAAGTTGTTCAGAGAGGCAGGGAGAGGGGAGAGAGAAAGGTCATTTAAAATAAAGAAGATGATAAAAGTCAACAAAAATGTAGAGTCGTCAAATCGTAAACACAAAGTATATGCATACACATAAAATGAAACGTATTATCATCAGTATAATGATTGTATCTCAATATTATACACACACTTGTCGTTACTTCTTTGATCAAACTGTCCGATGCGTAGTGAATAGAGAAATAAAACGGCGGCAAGAAAGACTTGTCTACATTGTCTACATAAGTACAATATTATTATATAAGTAAAAAGAAAATATTGTAGATAATAATGATAATGTTCACGTGTAATAAAAGATGAATTTATTGTGATGGATGAAAATAGTCATTGAATTGTCGCTCCTTTTCAACTCTTTTCGACTCTTCTCTCAGTTCTCTGAGTGTCTTCCTCAGACTTGGAGTAGTAAAAAGCTCATGGCAAGAAAAATGAAGAATATTTTCATTTCTTTAGTGTGCATATACCACAGAAATGCAAATATAAGACCAAAAACATGTTAGACCAAACCCAAGAGTGGCAAGCAGTTACGAGGATTTATAAGGTAGTTTTGTGAAGTGTTTAAAGTAAGTGATAATGCTCAGATGATGGCAAATCATTTTGGGTCATTATCATTAACCATGAGAAAAATCCCACACGGTCAATAAATACATACACAAAATCTTCATCCTCATTATCTCTTTCTATTATATAATTCGTGGTTTATATAAAATCTAAGTATATGATAATATCCAGAGGTAATAGCAACCTACACAAAGTATCAGTAATCGCTTTCCTGCTTCTGCTCATTCATAATTTCGCCTTTGTACTTTGCATCTGTCTACTGCCACTGGTTGATGTAACAACGACACCGATACCTTGCATTATGCACATTGAAACGTAAATTACAATTTGAAATTGAAGTTCAACTTTACATAATACATAATGTGTATGTGTACATAAATAGACATTTATACACACTACACACATTTTATCCATTATCCGTTATCCATGAGATGATAGTAATAAAAACATAATAGTACACTTATTTCATGGGTAATGTTCAAAAATTACTCAAAAGGTTCCTCTTCAAATTTTTAAATAGAAAAATAATTTTACTAAGAGTCAAGATTATCTTGAGAAGAGCACGACAAAGGGGCGAAGAGGTATAGAGAGAAAAAATACAATTACCGTTAATGCGAAATGGAATTTTAATTTGAACTGTAGAAAAAATCTACTTGCATAAATTAAGTAAGTTCCACTGAAGGAAATCAGTGTACACTGTATAAGTACACATTATTTTTATAAATGCACTAGCTGAATCATTAATCCGTAATCTGTAATTTCATTGTATTCAAAGATAATTTGTAAATGCCCATTTGTGTTGCCTTTGGTTCAACTTCAAGTTAAAAGTTCATTTGTGATTTCCATGTAGTTTCCTATACTTGAAAAAAATTCACTTGTCGTTAGTTAAAAATTAAGTTTTTCCTGTCTAGTGGATCAATGTGCTATCAGTGAGTTCACGTTATCGTTAAATACCCATTACAATCTTTTTTCCTTCTCCACACAACACCAATTTATCATTAACATTAACATTGGACGAAACACGCTGCCTTTTCCTATTGTCTACCAATCTCCAATTATTCATCTATAATATTATCTTCTTATATATATAACCACAGGTATTACACAATACTTCTATTGGAATATCGTCTGTAATAATTGAGACGACAAAAGTTGATGATAAAAAATGTGAGTAGTTTTTTGTCGTTCTTTAAATGTTATTATTAATATTGTTGTTATTGTTGTTGTTATGAATGAAGATTCATGTGCCATCAAATTAACAAGAAAAACACTAGACTGGCCACAAGCACCTTGATCATCATCGTCGTATTTAATGAGAATGAATAAATGAAATGTAAATAGAGGGATAAAAACACAAGAAAATATTACAATATTTTGGGGATGACTAATAATGTTGATAAAACAGGGTAAAAAATGTATGTTATGTGAATGACTGAATGCCCTAGGCAAATAAGTTTTACTGTTGAGCTACTGAATGAATAACTGACTGACCAGTAACACTAAAAAATATTGTAAATAAAGAAAAGATTAAGACGGATGGAGACAATGCACAAATTTGTGTCGTTTTTATACCAATGATGCAAATTTGCTTGATACGAAAACAAAGCAGAAACGTTTGTCCATCTCTGTACATTAATTACTCACACTGCAAAATTGTACGTTTGCAAAGAGTTAAGGTGTTGGGAATTTTATTATGACAGGTGTCATTCAAATCACAATAAAGGAAATGTCCTGTGCGTATAAAGTACCTACTCAAAGTATTTTGGTGGTCCGTAATGAAAACTAGCGAATTGGTCAAGATGTGTGAATATATAATCACTTTATGAAAAAGAGATGAGTATACGGTGTACAGTGAGAAAAAAAACTCGTGACAATGAAGCGAGCGTCTCACAATGTAACTGCATCTTAAATCAAATTAAAGAATTAAAGCTAGGAGCTCAAGTCAAGTCCAGTGTGAAATATAATGATCAGAGAAAAAGATCCATCGTCATGGTAATAATATGATTTGGTACGGCATGCCGAGAATGAAAAAGGAATAGAAAAAAAACTTATATGAGGAAAACAAATTGGAGATGAATATAAGTAATGAATGGGTAATATCTACACAATGTCTAATGAACATTGTGTAGTATTGAGCACACACATAACAAAAGGAACAACCTTGTGAAGGCTGTCAGAGATAAAAGAAAAAAAGGGGAAAAGATTGAAGTGTGGTTTAAAAACTGCTTACGAATTAAAATATCTATGATTTCATCCCTTTATGCGTGAAACTTATTTGTTAGATAGTTATTTTTATTATATTATTGCATTTTATGTTTCGCATATGATTAAACTTAAGGTAAGTCTGACTGTCTGGAACAATTTTGTGGCTGATAGTAAATTCTAAGTTGTTATTGTTGTTTTTGTTGCATGCATGGCGCATGGGGCAACAACAAGTTTCATTTTCATTGATAATAACTTTATTGCTATTCCTTATCTTGCATAGTTGAGTAGTGGGTTCAATGGTCATTTTTGTCTGTTTTAAAAGTTTGCAATTTCATCCCTTGCTTATTTCTAAAGAGGGAAGTTTTACAAATTATCATCTCAAAGTATTTAATGACAGTCACCCTTTTATGCCCACATATTTACTGAAAATTTGTCCATCATTCAACAACAATAACCACGATGTTTTAGAAATACCATCTTTATGCAGTACTGACTGAGTAAAAGGGCATAATAATGAGATTTAATGCATAAAAACTAAAAAAAAATCCTGTCCTCATGATTCCGCCTCTTCAAATATATTTCGTTTATTCTAAAAGTCTAAGGTGTTCTGCTGCAGGCAAATGAATCCATCATAACAAAAACGCTTGAACTAGAATCGTGGCTGCACTACAATCCACCTTTGTTTTGGTAATATTGACAGCAATTTAGAAACTTCAAATTATACTACCTGCAAGTTGTATAATATACTACTTATACACTTATGTTTTTATTTCATAACTTATACATGACAAAAAATATTTATCAAGTCTAGCTGATCTTTTTACTATGTAGCCAGGGAATGAGGATAAAGACTTAAATACGGGATCGAAAAAGGCAACGGAATCTTGACACACGAAATATGCGCTGATTTTTACAGTGTGTTTAACCTTTAGCTGCTCCGTCTTCTGCTCATCATCCCATTATGTATTATGCATGTATAATAGGATGATGATGATGATGACGACGAAGATGATACTGATGGTGAACACATTATAATAATCAATGTTAATAAATAATGCTTGTGCCAATGAATCAGCGTGTGTGTGTATGGATAGATATTTTCCATATTGTCAAGGCAAGCGTGTCGTACTTGAAAAAATCCTGAGGGAGACATTCTCTAAACATGTGGATAATTCTACCAAGTAATTCTATACGATCACAATTAGAAATGTGGTCGAACACGTTATGTTATGACTTTATATACATTATTCATCATTATGTGTGTAGGAGCGCATTCTACTGAAAAATGTAATGCAATATTTAGCACAGTATTATATATCAGTCTACTAAATATTTTCCATGTGGACCGTAATAACTATAATGTCTTATTTTGCCTCTTGCGGTAATTCGCCATACTGTTATTGCTACAATTATTATTACAATCTATTTTCAATCATATTGATGAATGAACAAAAATTATTCAAACCTATCTCATATTCCCTCTCCTGGATGTAGTTGCCATGATTTCTTTTCTTCTTTTAAAGCCTGTGACATTTACAGTTCCAGGCTGTATGCATTAAAACTACAATTTTTTCATGAAGTGCGGCAAAGCCAAGATTAAACTCTCTACCACGAGGAAACGACGTTAAAATACAATCAGGCTCTCTCGTGACATGTAGCCTAATCATGACAATATAGTATTTGATCTGATCGACAGATTTGGCATGTTTGTCAAATTAAGTATGTTTGAGGATTAAGGATGACATAAATGACGATGTTGGTTGAAAGAACCTCGACAGATTTTAGAGGGCGTCTATAAACATGTCAACTTGCCTTACAAAACAATCACCCCACGTGCTCTAAAAACTCACATCAATATAATATGTACATCATAATAACTTTAGAGCACGTTTATCAAATAATCGCTTCGTTGCATCGAGAGGAAGAGGAACTGTATGGTTTAGATGTACAAACTGATGCAGATTTTTCTTTTGTTTCAACTTCTAGTTATAACACATCCCTGCACGTATACATATTATTTCATCTCCAACATCTAATGTGATTTTGTATTAGTGATTTGGACGTTGGATTATGATGATGAATAATTTAGAGCTTTTTATGGTTGATCCAACTGTGAGATGAAAGGTGAATCATGAGGATGATCATGATACATACAAATAAGCAATTTGACAAACGTGAGAAAAGATAAATATCACATTCATTATTATTAACTATGTGAATTATACTGACCATGTGATGAGAGATGAGACTTGACGATTAGTCAATTCAATTCACAATACATAGGTACGTATACATTTTTAAATGCTCCATGATTTTCAGTCTATCTATCTATCGGTCCTAATGATTATATAATAGAAAAAAATATGCATGTAAAGTATTGGGAATATATAATTACATCGATGATACTCCTAGCTCAGATATAATAAATAACGTAATAAGAAAAAGGATAAAGAGAAAGAAGGAGAGAATTTCAAAGGTACTGGCTAATATTACAAGGAAATTTCTACAACTCATGAAACTTATTGGGATTACAAAAGGAAATTAGGAACAAATAGAAAAACGTTTTTAATGAAATTGAAGATTGAGAAATGTATAATCTGTGGCTATCTTCTATACTATCTGCCTGGATTACTCACGCAGAGACAACAATTCAAATTTCATTGCAATGCAAGTGCAAAATGGACCACGGAAGTCTACCTCTCTCTCTCTCTCTCTCTCTACACGTGGGATTCTTGGCTACCTACCTACTTACATTTTTTACCACTATCATGTTAAGTATAGTATTTACTTGGAAATAATTTCTGTGTAGGCTGATTGATATACAGATAGAAGCATGAAAGTGTCATTTCAATTGAATTGAATCACATGGAAAAGTCATCACACTGTAAGAACTTTACTGTTTGTGACTTTCACTAAATAGATGATCCTGCCTCTGGGTTTAGATTAGGGCTTTAATTTATGTATACGCATACATTCATGTCATAATGAATGATTTATTAATCTCATTCGTTCTTTCATTCGCTGGGATATTCCTATCGATATCTTAATGTGCGTATTATATTATACCTACGCTAAAAAGTAAGCGTTGACTTAAGTCAAGGATTTTTTTAAACTTCCTACACAAACTGTATAGGTAAACAAATAGAGATCCACGCTGCCGTTTTTTAATATCAAATTATCGCTAACACTAAACACTAATATGTATGCTGAATTATCAAGCTAGACAATGATTTGCCATTTTGTTTCTCAAAGTATTAACAGGATTAACACCAGTATTCGAACTTTAAACCTCGTCATAAATTATCCTTGTGTTTACTCTAACGCAAGTGTGAGGTAACGTTTCATCTTCCTGCATTCAGCTATAGGTGTTTAATCTTCCTGATAACCGCATCAAGGAAATTTAAACCATCTTCCTTGTGATTAATCCAACGATTTTAAAACTTACGCCAACCATAAGGCTAATCAGCGTTCTAGGCTACTTCACTCCCCCTTATGTTTTACTCATGCTCATGAATTGAAAAGGAAAAGTACACTGAAAATTCCTCAAAGTTTTTACGAAAATGACGGCAAACGAAAGCGTGACATTAACTAGATTAAAATTATCCGTGAAATCTGAGCATACATGTCCATTGTTTTCTGTACATGATTTATGAGTGCAAACCTGCTCCAATTTTATGTTCATTTGATTTTTTCAAAAAAACTTTCAAAGCGCAAGAAACTATAGCATGATCCTCTTAAATGCATAAAGTTGTAATTTAAGTTCTACTGGATGATTTAGTCTGCTGTGCTGCAAAAATTTAATGCATGAAAAATACTTACGTCTGGGTTTAAACCTTCGGCGTCAATTTGCTGCTCTTGTTGATTTGGGGGAGGGGTTTGTGGAGGCCTTGGTGGTTGGGTTGGGGCCTGAGAAGGTGGAGGAGAATTTGGTGGAGGTAGATACGTTCCACGAGGGGGCTGAGGTGGCTTGTAGTCATATTGGGCAGAAACAGCATGGAGGAGAACACTCGCGAGGAGTACGGCGGGTAAACCCTGTGTGATTTCATAAAACAAATTCAACTTTATTACCTGGTTATGTTATAATATGTTCAAGTACATTGATGAACACATTACATGTAATATTAAAATCAGAGGAGAATGAATACACTAGAGTTCTTTTGAAAAAATAAACCCCATAAGGCATATTTGTAAATATTGTATGAGCATAAACATTTTTATATGTATTTGATAAAACAAAAGAAGGAATAAAAGATGATAGAGAAAAAAATTGCAGAGTTATAATAAATATTTTTTCTTCGCTGGACACCGCTGGAGAAGATTTTATGACTCAGTTTTTGCGTAGGGAAATGAAGCTTCATGGATAAGAAGACGTGAAGGTTCTAAGATTCACACTATATATTACAGATCGGCGCAGTAATACTGCATAATATGCTATCTGAAGAAGACGACGGGAACGAAGAAGGAGAAGAAGAAGTGAAGAAAAAATGCACATACACAGAACGATTACAATGGTATAAAAAAAGTTTAAGTGGTATAAGATATACTGTTTGTATTTTATATTGTGATTGTGATGTGAGTGGATGTGAATTATTGCTAGACCATTTAAAAAGTTGCTGCAGAGAATTACAGAACACATAATGCTGGATACATATTCATGCTCATCTTCTGAGAATTAAAAAGAAGAAGCAACTATAGGTGAATAGTAAACGAGAGAAGATGCACATTAGATATGTATGCATACAACTTACACAGTTCATCTTTGTCTCTATATCACTATCGTGGTGTGAATGAATGTGTATTAAAAGTATACTGTGTACGTGTGGATTCAACTTGTCTTGTCTACATCTTTCTTTCTACTCATCCCCAAACTGGATTTCAAGACCAAGGAAAATGATCTTGACGTTTCCTTATAGAACACTACTTATACAAACATGTTGTATCTTTGAATCTGAATGGCTGGCTAGCCATCTACTTGAATCGAAAAGGAGAGTATTTTCCAAGGTTAAATGCCTCATAAATAGAAATAGAGTTTTAGTAATAATATTATCTGCCTAATATCCATCGCTGGCTAGAGTCGTATTATTCATTAAAATCAGATTTAATCATCGAGTAGAATGATTAACTGCTTCCTTTGATGTATTAAACAAATAATAATTGAAAAACATTTTCTAAAATTGTTCTAGTTTGTAAGCTTTGGTAAAAACAAGCGTCAATGTCCTACAGTTTTAAAGATAAATTAAGTCGGATAAACAAGTATAAAGCACTTATTGTAGCAAGAAAAAAATCCAATGCAAAACAAAGAAGACTTCAGAATAGAAATAAAGACAGAAAGGTGAAAAATCCGTAAAGGTGTAAATCGGTCCAGAGCTCAAGATGTATAATACTCAAAATGTCACTTAACAGAAGAAGAAACAAAAAAGAACTTGAAATTTTGTCACTAGTGGACTTTTTTTGAAACGTTCAATGAGTTTAGTAGAAAAGAAATGAATCCATGCTCAAGTCCGTTTTGAATTTTGTAACGGGAATCCGAATGATGTAATCACTTTCACAGTTTCTAAATGACGTAGTTCACCATAATATTCTCATGTTATTGAATAGATGAAATAACACTTTTAAACAGCCGGAGGCTGTAGAGCTCAAAATCCAGTTTGTGGCTTAACTTAATGTGGATGGTTTTTATTATGTAATGAAGCAGGATAAAATGTACTATATGTCTGTGCAATTTTTTCACTAAACTTCTTCGTTTTATTCGTCTTCGTCTTCTCCATTCCAAAAACTAAAACCAATTTTTGCGGTGTTTTACAACAAACCAATAAACCGAACCGGGGGTATTGTTTTAAAATAAAAACTGATGTGCGTTGAAATTTTATCAAAATTTTTCACAAACCTTGAAGAACTTCATGGTGTTGATAGTTTTTCTGAAGAAACCAAGAGTAAAATCGTATGTTATGATTTAAAAGGGTTCACAAGTAAAATTAGAATTGAATATATCCCAGTGAATGCTAGAATCAACTGATTATCACTCCTCATTATCCATCTTTTATATAGGGGCATCAAAAATTCGAGAACAAGACGGCAAAATAGATATGTAGCTTCATTTTTCTTATGGATCCATCTATCCCTTCCATATATGCCTTCATCATCCTCAGAACTACCATCATACACGATATATATTACACATCATCTCGTAACCATAGATTGGCATTGGTCATCAAAACACAGGTATACATACAGAACAGAGGGATGAAACATAACATAATATAGAATAGCAAAAATGCCGTCATTACTTATGTCACACGTAAGCATATACATACACATGGAATAGCATATGAAACATTTGGGAGAAAAAAGGGATCCTACTCACACATTGAATTCATCATACAGTTCCAAATAACCCACAGACACACATAATAATACATAACACACATACATACAAACCTCACTTACAGATCTTAATATACATAAAATTATTGCCCCTTATTTACCACAATAGCCTTTTTCTACGGGGAACGTCTATCTCTCTCTCTATCTCTCTCTCTCTCTCATGTCTCCCTTTATTCGTCTCTAGCCATCTTCTTCTTCATCAGCGTCGTCGTTGCCGTCTTCTTGACCAGAGCGACAAAGAATCCTACTACCTCTTCTCTGTCTTTCACTCTGTGACTATGTATTGTATGCTTTACGTGCACAAATACCCATTTATACATTTACTTCTTATGTTACATTACAGTCATTATTTTTTAGCTGTAAGCATATGAGTATCATACTCAAAATGTAATAGTTAATAGTAGTCATCATTACTATTATCATTATTATCATCATCATTATATAAAACATAATGTACCTCACTGAACTACACTTTTCATAAAGCCAAAGACAAATATATAGATTCATGTATATACACTTATATACATGCAATTTTGGAGCCTTTTCCTCCTCTATTCTATCCATCCCATTGGCACCTCGTCGTTCAAAACACAACAATGATTATCAGCCTGGGTTTTCATTATATTATCGTAATGTAACATTATTATTATTATTTGCTATTTACAATATGCTTCTTCTGTGCAAATTGTTAGCAAAAATATATGTACGGCTAAGTAATGTATTGTTACCATGCATAATGGAAACTGAAACTGAAAGAGTGCAAGTGAAATGAGCAGGGTATGAATACGGTAAGACGCGAAATGAAAATGAGAGTGAATCTTCTTATGTGCATGTGCATATATCTGGGTGTAGTGCGAGCAAGTACCTTTTGAATACATGTGATTTGAGACTCATATGGAAAAGAGTGATTGATGCACACAACACCTGAGTGAATAATTGTAAGTTACACTGTAATACGCATAGCCCAAACACAAATACGAAGACATTCCTAATAATCGCACGTAAATATGTATGGACTACATACATTTTAAACGCACAACAAATACCACATATTATGACAATGGAGGGAGAAGTTTGAGTTTACAAGCATAGTTGTGCATGTGATGTAATTTTATCTATTCTCTCCACACTTCTTGACACACATCCGCCGCTTACGAATAGACTACTGAAAATTCATTTTCATCCTCATTTTTGTCGTCTTGTTCTCCTCATCTTGTAGTTGTTTGACGCGTACACACAATAACTCTTAACACTTCCAAATTAAACCCAGTTTTTTATACATTCACGCTCACAACTTACATACATATAGATGCATCATCTGACTTTACATCATCTGACTTTACAAGTGCAAATATTCAGTGTTTATATTCAGCATTGTTATGAGAGACATGCGAAAAGGAAGCTATATGCAACAACAAGCTATTTGTCTGTTTAATTTTCAACTTAATCTTCCTTCCTCATCATCGACGTCTCTCCAGTCAACTTTTTTCTCAAAATATCTTTTCATCTATATTTTCTATCTCACACACCAGATCTAAGTCAAGACACATTTTTGGCACGCAAGAGCCTGCGTGCTTTCCTTTTGTTTTGGCATATTTCGTGGAGAAATAGAAAAGGATAAACAAAGAAACACGTAAAACTTAAACGTTAAATATTGTGCTCTAATATTTTATTTAAGTATAGGCAGTCAGAAAACAGTACAGCTGTATCCCTTTACATAAGACGAGTAATAAGCTTCGTTAGACCTGTAATTTCTTCTGTAGTTTGTAATTTTCTCTTTCAAATTATAAATTGTTTTTGGACATCTACAAGAGCTCCTGGTTTTTTGTCTTGTTCGTGTATAATACCAAAAATGAGTAGACGGAAAGGAAAAATGATTACACAGACTTTTACAAAGAGGAGCGCGTTTGACTAATAAAAAATCCTTTTTTTATAAAGTATTAGTGTACGCTGTATACATTATACATGCAGATAAAAATACGTCTTTTACGATGAAGTTTGCTGTCATTTTCATTCACATTTATGAAGAATATTAAGCAGTAATGATAGTTATATGAATAGTTTTTTCTTCAGTTAACCGTGGTGTAGTTTATGTGTGAACATTATATATAGGGAGGTTTATCTTGTACATCATTCATAGAATAATGTAGAAATGATAAGTTTCTTTGTGGTATAATATTACATACACACTAGTTACTATGTACTTACAATACAGTATGAGCAGTGGTACATTGCACGTATACTCGCACATTTACTTGTTCAAAATGTTAATATTATGGATAAACATTCAAAGACAAACTAATATTACTGCCAAAAGAAATGTTTTACTTGTTCAAAATACTATATTTACCAACTTATATATAAAACAGCTAATATTGTGTTAATACAGTATTTTGCACGACATAAGAATGTCGTGCAAAAGTACATACATTTGCCTGCATATTTTTTGTTTGTTGCACATTATTCCGAATTGAATTACTACTGAAAAATCGAGTTGAAAAACTTATAACTACACTGACGTGAATTTAAAAAAAAATTGTACAAGAGAGTATAGATAAAAGAAAATAATAGAGAATCGACAAAATAGTGTTTAAAGTTTTGAAATAAAACCAAAACTTACTAGATGCAGAATACTGTTCTTTTTGAAGATTCTTTTTTCATTTAGGCGGAAATAGTACCGTTATACAGCATAGCTTATGGTATTAATATAAATAATACATACTGTACAGCCATTTTTGAACAAATCAATTTGACTTGCGGTCTATGGAAACCGGTCAATTACCATACGTTCAGTAGTAAGTACTCCCCAGTAAACAGTATAGCACTGTCTACTGGGGAACTTTAATTTCTAAATGAGACAACGGGCGTAAAAGTTTTACACGCACAACTATTTATTTCATGATAAATTAACTTTTAAAAATATCTCAGTTTAAGCTAGAATTCTGAAAACTGTGGGATATTTAGTTCTTTACCTGACGGACATTAATAAGACAAAAAAACGGTTACTGAGCTTACTCCAGTAAGGAAAACAGACTTTCTAGTCTTCTTTTTTCTGATGAACTTAACTCCTGGATTGTCTGAACTTACATAAGTTTGATATTAGTTAATTTTCTAAAGAAATTTTCTGGAATCCTGTGTGGCCTGGTTTGTTGTGTAACTACAGAAACCAACACAAAATGTTTTAAAAAACAAACTGTAGTTTATGCTAATGATTATGTATACGTGTCCCCGTGCATTATGCATATTCATGTGGCAAAACATTTTCCAAGTTAAGCCTCATTGCAAGTATAATTGTAATAAGTTCCTTCCAGACGAAGGAATATTTGTTTGTATAATTTTACACGTACTGACACAGATCATTATGTAGCTACATAGGTAGTGAATATAGTCTACGTAAATTATTCATCTCCATTCATTCATTAATTCGCTCGCTTATTCAGACTTTATAGACACGTACATACCTAACGTAAAAGAAAATACCAATGAATGATTTTTTTTCTTGCTTGTCCAAACAAACAGCACCGTCAATACAAGTTATTCTGATGTTATTATCGTACAGATTTAACTGTAAAGAAACTGCAACTGTGTTGTTGATTTTTAAGTCATTGTGTGATTTGCACTTTATTTATTTGTGTCCATTTGCCATAAATATTGTCACCACTAGCTCATTCTCTCACTCAATCAGCTTCATTTGCCAACATCTATATATATAAAAGCATATATATGTAATATATGCTTGCTAATGAAATATATCCAAGATCAATATATAGTTGCACTCATGCAGAAACTAGCTAGGCTCTATAAGAAAGGGAGAAAAATGGTGTGTGGAAGATAAATGAATAGATGAAAACATCAACATTGATGTATCCAATTTTCGTTGACTTTAATTAAAAGGAACATGACACAAACTTGTACTTTGGATCTATAATGCGATGGTCGAGTACAACCTAAAAATGACTATGACTCGACTAATGCATTAGTGATAATGTCAGATAAAGAGGAAAATTGGCAATGACAATGATAATAATTGCTAAGTGATTGCCTGTACACAAATAAATAAATAGTGTGTGTACTTGTAAAATTATATAACATGTATAAACTATAAACATAGACGAGTACGTCTGCCCGTACATATTTAGTTCTGTGAAAAATGTTAGCTAAAAATCAAAACCAAAACACTCATTTTCTACAGCGATATAATTCTACACTCAAAGTATACCATAAGAAATATTATTATTGAATACTGATTATATAATGAGACGTTTGATGAGTTGCATTGAGTCTGGTTTCAAGAGGAGACAGACATACGATTCAAATTTTAATCTTAAAGTGCGACGGTGTTCAATGAAGATGACGTTGAAAATGAATAATATGATGAAGAACAAGAAGATGATGATTATTATGATGACTTTATGATTCTGAGCACAAAGATGAAATGGAATGAAGAGACAATCGAAGACAGACAATCTCATGCGAATATCTCACTCTCTCTGTCACACACAATGCTCAAATACTTATTCAATACTTATATAATGTTTTGTTTGGTTCTCTATGCGGCCATCCCACATAGGAAACTTTATACATCATGGTGTTTGGTTGACGTTCAGATATTTGATGGTCAAGTTAATATTTGACCTAGTTTTCCACAGAGCGTGGCGCACTTTTGCTTTTTAATTCAAAGTCTTAAGACCAAAAAGATGCATGATGCACGATTCAAGAGGGTATAAGAAAAGGTGTCAGATAGACTTAACAGAAGAATCTTGTCGCCTTCATTTCCATTTTGAATCACAATATCATATGTACGAATAAGTATATTACAAGGTGCTCAGTATTGTTATACTAATAAAAATACTGGTTAGCTTCTGCTTTTCTCTCCGGATATTATAAATAACTGGTAGGACGGTGGATTGAAATGTAAATTCTTTCAAACTAACCGCAATTCATGACCGTCATGAATTGTAATACTCAATCCATTACGGTAAATGCATATAGGCTGTGCCTTTTGTCTTTGTATAAATATTACGTTGAACGAATTCAAATTAAACCAAGAATTTTGTCTCACTACTTGATTCGAGACGACAATTGTGCCTACAGTTCATCTTTAAAAAGTATAAGCGTGTGGCTGTGTATTAAAGTAAAACGTTTATGAGTACTATATCTTTGGCATTTACCTCGTTTTCAAGAATCAGTATTATATAATCTAGAAGCAAATTTTTACAAAGGACTTTTTTGTGGTTGAGAGATTTCCACATGAATTAGTCATGAGACCTTAAACTTATTGAAAAAAAGTGTGGAAATCTGTATTATTGCCTGCATGGTGGATCATCTTGTGACAATACTTAATCACACTATGGATACACAGTTATACATAATTTTTCTCCTTTTATTATATTATGCACTCATCAATTCAATTGAAAAATGCCATACAGTTATTACAATTAAAATATCCACAAACATTGACAGAAGACCAGTACAGATTATACAGATTTACATTGACACAGGTTGTTCGCGTCTACTCAATATTGTATACTATATACTCTCCACGTTTTATTATTCGTCTGAACATCCTAAATTCCACAGGCGCTTAATCTCAACAACTTTGATGCTGGTTGATGCATTAACCATTTTGTTCTTGTTGTGCAATGCATCGTCGGAATCCATGTAATACGCTTCAAAGAAGATCAGCCGCCACAAAAAATAATAATAATAGTTTTCTTTACACTGGCGGATATACGCAATCTTTATGCTCGTGGAGACTATTTACAATACATTAAGTAGTTTCATTTGTATACATATTTTGTCTAGTTTTATCATAATGTACACACATATATATTATATATATAGTCCATAAAGGATTACGAGATTTCTCAAGTTTTGAAGCATCAAACATCAAGTACGTACTGGCAACGGACTTTGGGGAATCAGAAAGGGCAAATTTTAGGGAGAAAAAAAACCTGACGCAAATTCCGAAAATCCTTTCCTTTAAACATGGGACGTAGACAGCATAAAACTATAAAGAGTTTAAAGACGTCTCCTTTCTTCTCTTTGTGCGAAACGCGTGCCCCATTAACGACATGGCTCGTGTACGTAACATCCTGATGAGATAATCTGCGTCAAAAAAGTGTTTCATTTAATCACGAATGGTCATCAGGCCAAACGTGCAAAAAAGCTAAATATACATGGATGCGTTATGAGTAAATATATTCATGCATCATCTAATGAAGTGAATATTGAATGTCAAGAGTACATAGATGTGTATGTGTATATCAAACTGGATACATGGATGAAAAAAAACAGTTTAGAAGGCAATCAGAAAAAAGACAAAAGTCAAGATCACCCATATACATAATATATGAAACTTTAACAGAAATGTGAGACATATCCATTCAATTTTTTATATAGATGTAGAATAAGTGAAGAGGATCAGGATTATACTTATTTGGTTACCATCTTTAATATGTTACCTACTTATCAACTACATAGTGGTAATAAATGGTAAACGAATGTTACTAGATGTAATCAATATTTTCAAGTATACAACATGTATACGTATACAATGTACAAAGGAAAAAAATAATGAAGATTCACATCATATCCTTTTTCAAATTGTTGATTGCCGATTGTATACCTAGTATATAAGAACAAGACGAACTTGTAACAATAAAACACAACAACAAAAAAAATGTGATGAGGCATAAAGACTCATTGTTCTTGTTAAATCAAGTTGTCCACATCATTCCCCATATTTATTGTGATATAGTGTGTGTAAACAAGAGTCCATGTTTTATCAATTGGTAATATGCACATAAATAAACACTATTGCTAGTTATGTGCATGCGGATCTGATTAAAATGTGTATTACAACTGGATGGTTAACAGGACGAAAAATATACATAATACTTAGCAATATGGCTTAATTTTTGTATCTAATAAACCTATATACAATATACATACACACAAAGTTATAGTTTTGTGACTGTATTGTTTTCCAGTAGCCAATGTCCAACATTGTCTGTTACTGCGGTCACAATATAAATATAATATAGACTAAATGAGAAGAAAACACGGAGAATAGAACAATGAGACTATATTTGTGAGAAAATATGAATAGTAAATTAGCAATAAAAATATGTATAATGATGTTGATGATACATAATATGCACCAAGAGAACGAACGAGATCCTGAAGATTTCAGGTATGACTTTGATCGTTTTCCTCTAGCTTCAGAACACTTTCAATCTGGAAGAAGATCTCAAGGATGCACATTCAAGGATCTTCTTCTTGTAGCTCATCAGTCATCCACAGAGCAGTTTTATACGTAGTATGTATGTTGTATGTATAATGTATACATTACCTATGCATACAACTTTTCGCTTGCAGTCTACGTACATTATATCATTTCTCCTTTTCATCTTCTAGTAAGCATATTATATTATTGTTGTGAGAGTTAAAAAAATACAACTTTTTAAATATTATTATATTGTATGCATTATTATGGCACATGTTTATTTTTTCAGAAAAAATACCTTTGAACTTTCATTGTATAATAACAAAACTATATTTTTTCAGGTCTTGTCCACATATTTTATTGTAGATATTCTACGTACAATGTACATACATAGGTACCATACACTATTTGTCTACAAATTGTATGTTGTATCTGTAATCTCAACTAGGTTCGCTGGAACATTTTTAAGATTCCAATTACAATCATGGTTTGGTTGAACGTAAATTTCAGCATTCCTTTGTATTCTTAATTAGATACAGCAGTGTAGGTTTATATGATGTACATTTATGTAAGTATTTGAACTTAGTTATAATAATGGACTAGTTCTTATCCTATTTCTGCATTTTTTCCCCTAGATACTGCTTCTTATTCTTTCAGTGTCCTTATTTTTTTCGTATTCTGTTGAGGTGGGCAGAATATTCATTCAAAAATCCTCAGATTCCCCTCTCGAATACTTTTTTGTTTGAGTATTTAAAAAAGAACGAAGATGAGATATTTACTAATGAGTAACAATTTCCCAACGAACACTTATTATTATTTAAGGTCGTATGTACATAGTTTGTAATGAGTGCGTTGAATAGGGAAATGACTCATTTCTATTTTGTACATCACTCTCATCTAATTTCTTACATGAAGCAAAAATGTAGTTAAACAAATTCTAAATCTAAAAAAACTATTTGAATGAAATTGAATTTTAAATTATCACGTTTAAAAGTATTGAAGATTTTCCCATTTTTTCCAGTCAATCTTGCTCATGGATAAAATGCCTCCTTGTTGAACAGATTAAATAGGTACAACATATACTGTCCTAAACCTGTGTATTACCTATACCAACATATCATCTCACAGTTGAAATAATGATAGGGATTTAATCCAAGAGCTTCTATTCTTTCACCCATGTCATTTTATTTGTGTTTACGTGATTACATTTTTTTCTGCGGATGAATCTTTTCATATACGAGTATTATTTGACATTCGACTGTAATGATTAAAAAGTTTTGCACACATTGTATACTCATATGAGTATATGTACTTACAATAAACATTTATGATTGTTCATCCCTCATCAAGTAAAGGAAGTAAAGAAGTAAACGTTATGGGATAGTAATTGAAGATTCATTCATTATTATATAGAATATATTCTTTGAATTCAATGTGCATGTAAAGAGCGAACTACGAGAAGATTTTTTATTTATTTCTCCTTCGTGACTTAATTGCTTGCTGAGTAGTAGCTGTGATAAAGTAAACTGTACAATCTGAAATCGAACGTTTATATGATCCGTTGCTGTCGGAAACTAGAGGCGTCAAAGCCAAAACCAAAAGGTGAAAAAGATTAAACGGCTTACCTAGTACTTGGGGAGAAGTCGTCCAAATCTCTAAGATGATGCCAAACATAACGAATAAATCTTAACAGTCATTTTTAATTTGTATCACTTGCTTGACGTTTGCTATGATTACTATCATCTACGTACGACTTTGTATTTTAATCTGGAATTTTATTTGTTGCAAATCAAGACGACACAAATGTTTTTTTCGTATAGGCATGCAAAAGCACGGGAATTCTGCTTATTGTTCAGCACAATAATATATGGCGGGCCGCAATAATAAACGAATTAGGTCTGTATATTAGTATATGGCATTTCCATAGCAACGAGTTGTTATTTATTTTGGCCTGCCATATAATGTGTACGTGTAGCATCAACATGACAAGCGAAAATCATTGTCTCTCTGGACTTATTACATTTTTATTATACACATTTCCAAATTCTAAATGTGCATGTACGTGTACATTCTATTATTATTATTGTTATTATTATCATCATCATCATCATCATGACAGATTATAACGTTTTGTGATAGGAAGTTTTTGCAGTCTAGTTGACCATTAACTCTCTCATAATGGTCATGAATGGACTGTCCAAGAAAAAGAAGTAGGAAAAGAATTACATCTTTTCCAGTTCATCCTACATGGTATTCAGAGACAAAATTTACACAATGAACAATGCATAGTTTGAGGATTTGAGAGTGGAAAATGAAATTCAATTGCTTATCCCTTGTGTGTACGTATATTACATAAATGATTAAATGCGTGAATGCAAGTGCTTTAGTCTTGCACAGTTGGGAGTAAGTAGGTACATGTATAAATGGTCAAATGTGTATCGATTTCATGTCATTTCCATACATTACAATCTTAATTCCTAATATTCTCATCTTCGCCTGCATTTCACCTGGGTGTGTTTTCGTACAATTTAAATTACAATTCATGTATGCAATCACAATTAATAATACATAACGATAATAATAGCCGTAATAAAAAATGATGAGTTAATACACTATATATATGTGTGTATTGTATTATCTATTCAAGTGGAAGAATAAAGACATTTTCCCTTTTGCTCCTCAAATTAACATACATATATTTACTATATTTGCTAAGATTGACAAAACATTTTCAAAATATAATACACACTATAAGTTTGTATTTATACCCACAATACCTTTCTCCATCTCAAAGTACTGTTGACTTTCATCTTTCGTTCAGTTCGGGCTGCGTGTTATGGAAAATTAGGTACTTCGTGAAATATTCATTTGTGTTGTACAACATGCATGTACAATAAACAGTACAAGCTGGGCTAAAATTTTGCCATGTAGAATATTATACGTACACGGCTGTGCAAGTTATTTTTTGAAACTAAAATATTGAGGATTCACCTGCGTGGGCAAATCATCTCTTATTTTCTTTCTCATTTTTACGCTACTCCTTTGCTGTAGGTGTTGTTTTAGAAATAATTGGTGTTTATTTAGTTTGACATAATTATAGGCTTACATTCACTTTGTGCAAACTAACACGGCTCATTTCGCATTCGTTGATCATCAAGTTGATCGCCAACTCAATGTGTGCGAGTAAATGCCTTCAAAACTAACTTAAAAGCTTTACTCCTCTGGTTTGTCCGCAGGCAACGAAAAATCGATAGTACTCTAGTGGAGTTACATGCACTTTGTTAATAATACTTCTTGTTTAATGAAATGGTGCGCTGGGTTATACATGGTAGTTACATACTAATTTTCGTATTAAAATTGAAAAATCATCTTTTTGATGCTTGTACGTTAGTTTGATGGTGCAAAAGTTCATGCAGTTAAATTAAAGAAATGATATTATAATAATATTATGTATATAAATGATACTTGGTATGCGAAATATTCGTACTCGTAGCATGTAGATGAGAGCAATCAATATTTTTTTATTGAGCTAATAACATAATTTACCGTGTAAATTCAAATCATTTTGCTGTTCTGTAAAAATAATAAGCAAAAGTGGACTGTATAGAATTCTCACCCCATCTCTAACATTTGCTGCTTTAATGTATTATATAGATTTCAATAATAGAAGGTACACTGCTTCACGAAGAACCTTAATTTATGGTCTATATATGTTCATTAATATGACCACAGCGTTTCAACCGATAATTGCAATTAATTCCTCCACAATTTTGTGATCTATTTTTTTACTACAGGTTGTTAAATTACGTTCTGACCATTTGCCATTGCATTTTTTCCTTGCTCACAAAACTAAACGTCTCATAATATTGTATATATATGTACGTAAAAGACGGGCATGAGAAGTAAGATATTTTTGCTTCGTTGAAGTTATATTTTGAAATACTAAGCGGTTCAATAATGTTACATTGATTATGCACTAGTTACATTGCATATTGATCAATGAGTGCATCACAAAGATCATAAATTGTGTAGAGAATTCTCCCTTGTGTCAGTTAATTAAATAAACTGACCTCCCCTAATGATTCTTTAGTTAAAATTTGGGCAATAAAACATTTTTAAGCTACAAGGGCGAAGTAACATAGAATGGGCTGAAATAGTTATCTCGTAAACTATGTACATTGTTGCAATTACCGTCTTTCATTTCTCAAATCTTACTACAATGTTGATTGTTGATCCAGGTCATTTTTACTACGAATAGACAGAGACCGACATGCAGCTAGGAATGATGTCTGTGTAAGAACAAAATTCCTTTCTGAAATGCGTATGTACTTATGTATAACGCTATTTCTATGAAGATTAAGCTGGCTTAAATTTAAGCAAGTCAAAACAATGTAAAAAAAATTATGCCTAATAACATATGATATGTGATTTAGTTTAGGAAGAATAAAGGTGAAAGTACACATGACTTATCGGTATGTTTCGCCTGTCTTTGTACTGTCCCATTTTATAGTATGCATCTCCGTAACATGCATTGTACAGACACACAGGAAGATTCTAAACAGTTATGCATCCATCAAGTATGCTTTACATTGATTCGCGTATTTTCTTCAGTAACGACACGTAGTGACTGACATACAGATTGAAACTACATATGTTATACGGTCGGAATTTCCGCATGAAAAGCAGAACATGTCAACACCAGTCTCAAAATACACATGGAATAAGTATATATACGTACATGTGGCTCACAATTTCCAATGTAGGACTACGAAATAGAAATAATGAATGGATGATGAATTATGCCATGAAATAAGTTTATTGTTACACAAACGCAAAAAATAATTTAATATGATGCTCAGTTCATCCATACTATATAAAACTCACACAGTCAAAGGTAAACTATCAACTTGCATCATTATGTAATGAAATTAGGGTGGCTAATAAAGGGAGTTCATTGTATCTTAAGGCTCAACGTGAATGAATCTCCCATAGATAAGAAGATAAAAGAACAGGCAACATACTGTCATAAGATCAGGACTCTTCAAAGAAGTTTCCGGCAGCGAATTTATTAATAAATAAATTCGTGATTAGAAATAAATAAGGAAACTTTCCTTATTTTTTTGTTGTGTTGATACGTATAGGTAAGTAGTTATATGTATAGGGAAGAAGATGAGAAGTTAGTTTTTTACCTCAATGTGACATAATGCGAAAAGATAGGGAAGATGACTAATGTGAGCTCTAAGTATTTTTGAGTAGTACTGTAAATTGTACATGCATCAACTTACAGAGCGAAATATTCACATTCACACCTCCCCCGGTATCATCATCACTCAAATATACATAGGAATATGGTAATAATGACTTTGTATTACATTGTAGAATGGCAGAGAAAATAAATGCATGTATGAATAGTTCTCTTTACACGAGAATAATATCATAATATATTATGTGATGTCCTGTGATATATGACATTTTACATTATCTAACATCTGGCATCTTAAAACTACGCGATGGATAAGCATTATATCCATGTACCTACTATTCTTTACAACCGATGAATTTATCTCATGCTTAGAATACTAAGCAATAAAAAAGTATTCAGGAAAAGTTTACTTTGTTGCTACAATATTATTGAATGCTACTATGCATTGCTCCTTTTGTTTCTGCTGGCTATTCTGTCTCTTATAGAGCTGCTTAGGCAGAGAGTGAAAGAACTGAATACGAACAAATAGTGTTGTCGTAAAATCGTGCTATTTTTTGAGGAAATCACAATGTAAATGTGTAGTGTTGTGATTATTTATTTACATTGTATGAATATAAACATGAATGTTTTTTGTTATGTACATTATACAATCGTTATCGTCTACAATACATGTCATCACCCAATTATATTTTAAAATCCTATTTAATCCTGTATGAATGTTACCCTAATGTATGTACATATGTATACATAGTATATAGTAAAAATCTAAATCGTGGCGAACGCACGATTCTGGTACTCGCTCTTGTAAGATCGG
>JAQIVE010000298.1:0-42434 GCA_034698285.1 Sminthurinus bimaculatus | reverse complement strand
ACCAAAGATTGATCGTACAAACCTTATTCAAGTAAAAATAAAGGCGGGGCAACCCTTTAACTTTGATGTTAAAATTACTGGTGAACCTCCACCAACTAAAGAATGGAAACGTAAGTTCTAAAAAACCTTTTCTCAGTCAACTTATTATAATTAATAATAGCATGTAACTCAACATTTTCTTACTTTAATTTGCGGAACAATAAATAAACATAATACAATGAACAAAATTGTACTTTTTCTTTGAAATCAAAATACATAGTTAAGGGTAAAGAAGTAAAACCATCAGACAGAATAAAAGTGGTCAAAGAAGATTATCTAACCAAGTTGGCAGTAAAGAATGCTACTCGAGAAGATTCTGGCACATACACAATCACTGCGTCAAACGTCAATGGTACAGATATCGCTGATGTTGAGGTCATTGTACTCGACAAGCCTTCACCGCCCAATGGTCCACTAAAGGTATCAGACGTTCATGCGGAAGGATGTAAACTCAACTGGAATCCACCCAGTGATGACGGTGGACAACCGATTGAAAATTATGTTGTGTAAGAACTTATACCTTGCCTTGGCACCATGGTTTTTTTTTGAAGCAATAAATTAACAATAGGAAACGCATAAAAACAAAAATATGTATGCATATTTTCTGAAATTTAGAGAAAAAATGGATGAAGCTACTGGCAGATGGGTACCAGCCGGTGAAACAGACGGCCCAACGACTTCACTCAAAGTTGATGGTCTGACTCCTGGTCACAAATACAAATTTAGAGTCCGAGTAAGTAGTTTGCATAAATTTATTGGTATAAGATTTATTTCAATTTTCACAGAATTCAGAGTGTATGAAAACAATTCCTAGGCAATAATTTCCTATGCGCAGTATAAGAAAATCAAGATACATAATATGAATAACGTATGATGTATATTTAATATTACTTTTCTGTATTAGGCTGTCAATAAACAAGGAAAATCCGACCCACTTACAACCGGTCAAGCTACTGAAGCTAAAAATCCGTTTGATCAACCTGGATCACCTAAGAACCCTGGTATGCATAAATCATGCATAAAACATAATACAGACAACAGACGATACTTGGTGATTTGAAAAAAGTTTCAGAAATAATAATAATATGGGTAAAATTTTTAATTTCAGAAATTGAAGATTATGACAAAGACTTTGTTGACCTAAAATGGGCTCGACCTGACGAGGACGGCGGCTCACCAATTACTGGTTATATTATTGAAAAGCGTGATAAATTTAATCCTAATTGGGAAAAGTGTGCCGAAGTTGAGGGAGACGTAACAAAAGGAAGAGTTCCAGATCTTATTGAAGGCAACGCATACGAATTCCGTGTATGTAAAATAAAAGCATTATAATATTTAGATTATTTGATCTATGCATGCAATTTTCTGGTATTTTTTTAAAATTTTAAATGTACGCTTTATAAAATTCATCAAGTTTCCCTGTTTTCCATGTATTTAGATTCGTGCTGTCAACAAGGGTGGTCCCGGCGAACCTCCTGAGGCGGTAAGCAAAGCATGAAACAGTTTACTTATGCAAACATTCATAAATACTGGCTTTTTAATTGAATCTATTGTAACCTTCTTACTTATCTCTGTTTAGACAAAAACTCACATTGCTAGAGCCAAAAATGCAGCGCCGAAAATTGATAAGAATGCTTTGGCAAATATCAAAATTAGAGCGGGCCAAAACTTTGAATTTGATGTTCCAGTTTCTGGAGAACCTCCACCAACCAAAGAATGTAAGACTTCAGTTTTACTACTTGTCGCTAAATGATTCCAAATATTTTTCATAAAGATAATAATGCTTCTGTGTACATTAATCATTAATATTTACACAGGGTTTCATTCTAAGGAGCCACTGGATAAATCCGCAGTCGGGTAAGTTCGAGTTGATTTATGAAAAATTACAAATGACGTATGTAGAAAAAACATGGGAAGTTCAACCAAAATTGAAGTAGTAAAATATCGAGTGCAAATTAATACATGTAATTGTTATTTTTTAAACAGCGTAAATGGTGTTCCCGTCCTTCCAGAAGAAAGAATTAAAATTGCAAACGAAGACTATGTCACTAAGCTCAAAGTTGTCAATGCTAAACGTGGAGATAGTGGTACATATACTTTGGTCGCCAAGAACAGAAATGGACAAGACCAGGCTTCAGTAACTGTTACTGTTTTAGATGTACCATTACCACCGGAAGGACCACTTAGTATGTTCAATTCAATTATCAAACTTATGTTGTACTATAAGTCACTAACTATAGTTGTTAATAGATTAATGTTTGTACATAACAAATATCACGCTTATTCGTTTATGGTATAATTTTGCAGAGGCTTCAAATGTCACAAAATCTTCTTGTACTCTTTCCTGGAAACCACCAAAGGACGATGGTGGCTCTGACATCACAGACTATGTTGTTGAGAAGATGGATTTGGAAAACATGCGATGGGTCCCAGTTGGTGATGCAACTGGCACGACAATGCGTGTAGATCATCTCATCGAAGGACACGTAAGTCTTATCATAATAAAAATAAAGGTTTACCAATGCCTTGAGGCACATTTTGCAATGGAGTATTTACAATGTCTATGATGTTATCGTAATTTTTTTGCTTTTGCTATTTTCAGGACTACAAATTTAGAGTTAAAGCGTAAGTTTAAAAATTATACTTTGTTTGCACACATTTAGTGTTAATTTAAGCTGTGTACTGCATGCATAATATATCTTCATTGTTTGTAACAAGTCTTTGTTCGCAAAAAGTTGTGGTTAAACAGGAGACATATTTTTCTATTACGTTAGTGTAAATCGACAAGGAGAATCACAACCCCTTGTAGGATCAGAGTCCATTACAGCTAAAGATCCATATTCTAAACCTGATAAGCCCGGTGTACCGGAAGTTGTTGACTGGGATAGTGACCATGTTGACCGTGAGCGTTTATTTAATTTTAATATATTATACTGCATGATAAAAATATTCGACATGAATCTTCTTCTACAACAGAAAAAAATTAGTTTGATCCATTCCGTAGGCTCTTAAGTGCCTTATTGTTAATTAAAATAATCGTTCCTTTTTATAAATATACAGACGCAGTTATAGAACCTTATGGCTATAGAATTTATGGTCATTGTCGAAAGTATATGTATATGAGTATGATATATAAACATAAGTTGTGAAATGACTTTTAATTTTCTGCGTTTTCTTTGTGTTTTCAGTTGAATGGGCCCCACCAAAGAAGGACGGAGGGTAAGCTTTATCTTATATTTAAATGAACTGACAATGGTTTCAAACATGATTCATATAAATGTTTTGAATTTTATCTTTTTTTTGCTTGATTTTACGTAGTACTCCGATTGAGAAATACATAATTGAAAAGCGACCCAAATTTGGACAGTGGGAAAAGGCAGCAGAGGTTTCTGGAAAAATCCCGAAAGCGACAGTGCCAAATTTAACTGAAGGCGAGGAATATGAATTCCGAGTAAGTTATTTTGTTTTATCATTTTTATACTACAAATAAACCTCATGTTCAAGTTCTCAACTGAGTAATATGATAATTTTGCCACAGGTTGTTGCGGTTAACAAAGCGGGACCTAGTGATCCATCGGATGCATCAAAGTCTATTGTGGCCAAACCCCGATTTATGGGACCAAGGCTCGATCGTAACTTCTTGGAAGACCTTGTTGTTCGTGCTGGTCAGAAAATCAGTTACGCCGTTCCAATTTCCGGATCTCCATTGCCCAAAGCCATCTGGTACTAAATACTAAATTCGTTTATTTATTGACTTCAGAAAGTTGAGATTATGCAAGATTCGGTGTGAGAAACTGTATTGGTTGGAATAAAAATGTTTCATTTTAATCTTAATAGGTCAATCAATGGCACTCCTGCCGAACAGATTGATAGAGTTGATGTACGCACCATAACTACAGGCGCCGAACCATCAGCAACATTAGATATTGTTATTGCTACTCGTGGTGATACTGGCAGGTATACTTTGACTCTGGAAAATGAGCTCGGTTCTGTCTCTGCTTCAGCTAACGTCACTGTCATTGACAAACCATCCGTCCCAGAAGGCCCATTAAGTAAGTTACTTGTTATTTTTTACAAGTTGTTTTCATAAAGTGTATGTTTCATTCATCAATGTGTACTAATGAAACATACTATAAACAAACCAAAACAGAGGTCAGTGATGTCACAAAGGAGGGATGTCGTCTTACATGGAATCCACCAGCGGATGATGGTATGGGCGCACTGTTTTTGACTTAATAAGGAGCAGTTAATTTATTACATAACGAAAAATTTATAGAGGAAGTAGTCTCGTCACAGTGAAAGCTTAATGTAAATTTAATATAAATGCATATTTAGCATTTAGCATTGTCTTGTAACTTTAAAATGCTCAAAATCTCTAAAAAGCACTCGTACAATATTTTAGGTGGTTCCCCAATTTCTCATTATGTTATTGAGAAAATGGATGTTTCAAGAGGAACATGGTCAGAGGCTGGAATTTCCTCTTCCCCAACTGCTGATGTAAGTTTTTAGAATAAGTTCTAGACTCAAATGAATTGTTGTATGCATTGCAGAATGTTTTCTAATGCCCTTAATATGATATATTTCGGGTCTTTTATTTGCCATATAGGTTTCCAAGTTAGTTCATAAGAAAGGTAAGAACATGTTTTATCGATATGCATAGACGTTGAAAATTTTGAAGTTCAGCTATATTATAATACAGTCTTTATTCGGTATTCAATAAAGTTTACTTAGATTATTTTATTGAAAATTGGAATATTCATCTTTTTTTAGAATACTTGTTCCGTGTTAGAGCTGTGAACGCTATTGGCGAGTCTGATGCTCTAGAAACCAGTAAAGGCATTATTGCCAAAAATCAATTTGACGAACCTGACGCTCCTGGACGTCCAAATATCACCGTAAGTATATTTAGTTATGTTATTTTCGTCTTTTTTATTTTTTCTATATACTTTAGCAACAATGAAGTCAAAGGCTATTTGTTTTTACATTTAACTGAATATAATATATAGAATGTTATATCTAATATACATGGCAATGTTTTAATTCAGGATTGGGATCGTAATCGTGTCGAATTGGACTGGAAACCACCCAAGAATGACGGAGGATCGCCGATTACGGGTTATATTATTCAAAAGAAAGAGAAGGGCAGCCCGTACTGGATGAATTCGGCTCAAGTTCCAGCCGGTCAAAATCATGTAATAACAACTGCCTTGATCCTCTACTTCGTAAATTCGTAAATTATCCTTAAATGCGCCTATTATTATTATTTTTTTATTATTCAAATGTTCATATTATTTTTTATCCAGGGAACCGTTGATGACTTGGTCGAAGGTCAAGTAAGTATTTTCCCAAAAAGTGGAAAAAAATTTCGATGCTCTTTCGTTTTTCGAGCTTATAATGACATAATGTATCTAAATCTATCTGCATGTATCCTGATTTTATTCCGTTCATTTTATTAAATATAAATCGAATCGTTTACAGGAGTACGAGTTCAGAATTATTGCAGTCAATCAAGTGAGTTTCAAGCGATTGTGTGGATTCATAAGTTATGTAACTAAAATGTGTAAGCACTTCAATATAATATAAACTTTTATTATATTAATACTTTTCCGTACTTTTAGGCTGGACAGAGCGAGCCGTCTGAACCCTCAGACTTGCACAAAGCTCGGCCGCGAAGACGTAAGTTAACAACGTTAAAGTTAAAACCAAATTATTTTAATAAATTTGCAGCTTATTGTTCTTAAATTGACAACTCACTTAAACCATATTACCATTGACAAATTGACTTATTCACAATTTACAGTTGCCCCGAAAATTACAAGCCCGATGCCAGATATTAAAATTCGTTCCGGTCAAATATTCCATGTTGATATTGATTACATTGGAGAACCTCCGCCAGAAGTTATTTGGCTAGGTACATTTTTTTAAGCAAATGAAACTAGATGAAATTATGGTAATTTTCTTTGCGATATTTTTTTGCATTTAAAAAAACGTTGAATTATGTGTTTTCAGTAAACGGAAAACCGTTGAAAACGGACGAAAGGACAACCGTTTCAGACGACGTCGAAAACCATACGATTGTTCATACTGTCAATGCTCGCCGAACAGACTCGGGAGAATACACATTAAGACTCAAAAATGATCACGGAACTGATGTTGGAACATTCAAACTAACTGTTTTGGATAGACCCGGTCCACCTGAGGGCCCTCTAGGTAAAATTTAAACTTACTTTACACTAAGGGTGTGTCCAGAAAATTGTTAGAAAGCCACCCGGGGACTGGCTTTCTCTGAAAAATCTATTTACAATTTACTTTGTTTATGCATGTGTATATAGAACAGCCTTACATGGTTAGTAGAAAAGTTTGGATTGTAAAACATTAAAAGTGTTTCTTGCTTTGAATTGACAGCTTATGAAGAAGTTACTGCTCAAAGTGTTACTCTATCATGGGTAAAGCAGAGTTTATTTTAATTTCTAAGATAATTTATTTTATTTTTTACATGTAATTAATTAGTGAGACCGAGTCATCATTGTATCATTGTAAAACTTTGTAAATTTGTGAACTAGAAACGACCTCAAGATGATGGCGGAAGTGAAATTACGCAATATGTTATTGAGAAACGTGACTTGGTAAGTTCAACAATGTTTTTCATGTATTACTTAATAAATCGATTGAAAAAGAAAAACGTTTGTAATAAGGACAGGGTAAAATACGACGTAGAGGTCATAATCTATAGATAAACACTTTATTGCTCTTCCCTAGACACATGGTGGAGGATGGGTTCCTGCAGTAAACTTTGTCGATCCAAGAAACACTCATGCAGTTGTGCCAAGATTGACCGAAGGAACAAAATATGAGTTCAGGTAATTATATTTTTGTACACTCTTGAAAGTTGCTCCTGAGCAGCTCTAGTGTCAAAATAAAATGTTTTTTATAATAGTATTTTACTCATTATTATGCGTTTAATTGTTCTTATAAGGGTTATGGCTGAAAATCTGCAAGGGAGATCAGAGCCATTATCTACTGAAAAACCAGTTATTGCCAAAAATCAATATGGTAAGAACTGAATTTTAAAAACAATCGATCAAAGTTTTTGACATATTTTTAAGCATCTGCGGAGTTTTCAACCTGAGAATCTCAAGTTATTGAAACGGGACATAAACATAAAGTTCGTGTTTATGGCCCGTGCTTAAACAGAGAACATTTTCTTAAAATTGATAGTCTATTTCCTATACCAGTTTCAACTTTCACTGTATTGTGTTGTGTGTTGTGTTATTTCTATCTATGATGGATTAACATTTTGATAAAATCAACCTGATAAGAGAATGAGTCTAATTTAATTTCTTTCACGATACCATGAGTTGTTAAGTTACATAATATGTACCTCTTTAACAATTTTTTTTTCTTATCGTGTCTTAGATGTTCCCGGACGACCTGGAAGACCTGAAGCCGTCGACACAGATAAAGATCACATTAGAATTAAATGGAGTCCACCTATTAGTAATGGAGGCTCTCCTATTATTGGCTATGAAATTGAACGTCGGGATGTTAAAAATCCTCGATGGGTCAAAGTTAATAAGGAGCCTGCGAGAAATACTGAGTTTACTGACGATAAAGTCATGGAGGGTCATGTGTACGAATACAGGGTCTCAGCTATCAACGCGGTAAGTTTTTCTTTTGGTTGTACATACATACTGTGCGTATTGTTTCCCTATGTGTGTATTTTGTATTATGTAACTAGGCATACTTTAATCACGACAGAATAAAAAATAATTACACTGTTCCTTCAATTTTTTAGGCTGGTACTGGAAAACCATCCGATGCATCGTTGACTATTACAGCAAAGTAATAAACTACAAAAAAACGTCCAAAATCTAAAATTTCATGCCTAAATGATATATACAGCTTGATATTTTTATTACTGTGTTTTTAACCTTGTACTTTTAAAATAATCTTTTTTAACAGACCGATGAAAGAACCACCAAAACTTCATTTGGATGGTCTTATCGGACGAAGGATTAAAGTACGCGCTGGAGAACCCATTAACGTTGAGATTCCTTTGTCTGGTGCTCCCATTCCAGTCGTTAAATGGACAAAGGATGATAAATCTTTACCCCAAACCAACCGTATCTCAGTAAGTTGTATTTTAAAAAGACATCTATGACACATTACGGTATATTTGTAAGGTCAATTTGTAACAATAATGATGTGTGTACTTTTTATGATCTGTAGAGTGAAACAAGTAGCTCATCTACTAAATTCCATGTATCTGCTTCAGTACGTGGTGATACTGGAAGATACACAGTTACTGCATCCAACGATTTTGGAACAGACAAGGCTGACATTGAAGTCATTGTTGTTGATCGGCCCGGCTCACCTAAAGGTCCATTGACACCGTCTAAAATTTCTGGAGACCAAATTACACTGTAAGTTCCCTCTTTGTAGTCGTTGTTGCTACTTATTGGCATGAAACATTATGTACTAAATGATGAAATATGAACTAATTGTGGTTTACTCGTTTCTTTTCATTTTAGCACTTGGAACCCACCAGGTATGTGCACCTTTTCCTGTGAAAGAGTTATTTTTATGATTTCGGTATTACATTTTAATCAATAATTGGATTTATTCTCATGTTTATTTACCCATTTTATTATTTATTTTATTTGAAAGATGATGATGGTGGCGCTGAAATTAATGGTATGTTAACCAATGAAATGGTGTTATAGTTCATTCTACAACAAAACTTACATTCGTATTGAAACAGTTTTATTATAACCACTGTAATAAGGCGATTAAATGATAAATGTTAATGACTATAGGTTACGTTGTTGAGAAATGCGAGTATGGAAAGGATGACTGGAAGGAAGTCCCTGGTTTCTGTCCAAGACCAGAATTTACGGTCAAGGGCCTGGAAGAAGGAAAGGTAAACTAAATATGGAATTACTTAGTTATTTAAATTTTGCATTACATAAATATCACTCAATCTACTTAACTACTCACTTATCTTAACACCTTTAATTATTTAAATATGTTTTTTGCTGTAGAAATACGTATTTAGAGTTCGTGCTGAAAACCTTTATGGGCTCTCCGAGCCTCTTGAAAGCAAACCAACTCTTGCAAAGAGTCCCTTTGACCCACCCGAAGCACCTGATGCTCCTGAGATCCTATCATACAGTCCAAATTCTGCATCTCTTCAATGGCAACCACCATCATCTTCAGGCGGAAAGCCAGTAACAGGCTACTTCATTGAAAAGAGAGATAGAAGTGGAGAATGGGTCAGAGTAAATGCTTACCCAACTCCAAATTTGAGCATGACTGTTCAAGGACTTCACGAAGGAATGAAATATGATTTCCGAGTAAGTCTTATCAAATGAATTAATATTGAAATTTTGGGAAAACGTCACTTGCAAGGAATGTTTTGTATAGCATGAAACTTTATTTCCCTGCTCATAGGTTATTGCTGTGAATGAAGCTGGACCAGGTAAACCGAGTAAACCATCGGTTCAAATCATTGCTGGAGTTCAGAAATTCGTTCCCGACTCTCCAGAGCCCCCTAAACCTGAAAGGGTTACAAAAGATTCCATTACAATTTCTTGGAAGGCTCCAAGCAATGACGGTGGCTCTCGCATTCGTGGTTATATTATTCAAAAGAAGGCCCGGGGTGATAAAGATTGGACTGAAGTTAATGATTATCCTCATCCAAGTACAACCATGACTGTGCCAAATTTGAAAGAAGGAGAGGTAATAAGTTAGGCCACTGTCACACTAACAATAAATAGACTTCTTGTAGTGTGACAACCATCGTTTAAAAAAGTTCATTTAAAATATTGATTATGATCACTGCTAGTACCTATTCATAATTTTCACGACTGTCAAAAAGTTGTTGGTTTGCAATTCAATGAACTCTATTTGGTGGACTTTTTATTCCTTGTCTCTCGTTATAACAAATTATTGATTTTTTTCAGGCTTATGCCTTCCGAGCTATCGCTGTCAATGGTAAACATATTTTTTTGTGAAATTAAAGCGAAAAATACCTCAATGCTCAATGGTATAATATTATCAACTAAGGACTCATTTTTATTGGAATACTTTTACATACCTGCTTTTTTAGAAATCGGTCGCAGTGCCCCAAGTAGACCATCCAATGAGATTGTTGTTGAAGAACAACCGAATAAACCCAAATTGGACCTGGGTGGCGTTCGTGATGTAACAGTGAGAGCTGGAGAAGACTTTTCAATTAGCATTCCATTTACTGGATTCCCCAAACCTACTGCCACTTGGTATGCAAATGATCTACTTCTTGATGACTCAGATTCTCGTGTATTCCAACAAACTGGAGATGATTATGCCAGTATTGTTGTTAAAAATTCAAAACGTTCCGACACTGGGTTATATAAACTTCAAGTCAAGAATCCTTCAGGATTCGACACTGCAACTCTCAATGTCCGAGTATTAGACAGACCAAAACCACCAGAGAATTTGCGAGCAGAAGAATTTGCTGGAGAAGCTCTTACTCTTGTATGGAATGCTCCCAAGGATAATGGTGGAGCTGATATTACCAATTACACTGTGGAGAAGAAGGGACCAAACGAATCAACATGGTCGAAAGTCAGTAGTTATGTTACATCTACATATTGTCGTGTGAGAAACTTGGAAGTTGGACGTACCTATGATTTCCGCGTTGTAGCAGAAAATCAGTACGGAACATCAGATCCAGCCCATACGGCAGAGCCTGTGAAAGCAAGACATCCATTTGACCCACCAGGTACATATACATCAGATTGTTGCACCTATGTTTGGAGGTAAAAGACGAATTTAAATGAATACTTTAATGTTTCTGTTTCATGTACAGGACCTCCGGGAGCACCCCGAGCTATTGAAACAACTGAAGATTCTATCACACTGTAAGTACAATGTAATTTGATTAGTAGATTATATATGCTATCTATATATGGTAGTCGAAATATTGAATAGTACACTAGTAAATTTAAGTTTACTTGCAGTTATTATGCTTTAATGTTTGGTTTTTGGCGTATTAGTGTATTTAAATTTCAAGCAAATAGTTATTAATTAAGTACATTTTATGTATAACATAAATCATGTCGTTTTTTACCTTTTTATAGCACATGGACCAAACCACGAAATGATGGTAAGTAAACCCTGAAAAACTAAAACAAATCCTGTTCTTTTGGTTAATCAGTTACTTTTAGCTTAGTTCTTGATTTATTTTATTTCATGCGTTCTATTTTCCCCTACTTTAGGTGGTTCTAGTATTCGTGGATATGTGATCGAAAAGAGGATGCAAGGTGAGGATGTTTGGACTAAAGCTTCTCATCAGCTCATCCCCGATACAACGCATCGCGTGATCAATCTTCAGGATGGCAAAGTGAGAAAAATATTACTTTGAATGCGTATTTTAAGCAGTTTTATTTTAAATTTCAAAGTGATTGAGGTTCGAATCGGAATTTCAATTTGAGAAAAAGAATGTAAATTCTGTACGATTGAATTTGCTATGATGAAAGTCTAATTTAAGTCTGAAAAAACAGTGTTTGCCAGCATCAAAAATGTACTAAATCATCAAAATTTTCCATGCTATCTAGAACTACGAATTTAGAGTAGCAGCAATAAATGCGGCTGGACAGGGCCATTGGAGTCCAAATTCAGATCTCATCCGTTGTCAACCTCCTGCTTGTGCTCCCAAGATTACTAGTGACTTGAGTATTCGTGATATGACTGTAATGGCTGGAGATGAATTCACTATTACTGTTCCCTTCCTTGGAAGCCCGTTGCCCAAAGTCACGTGGACCGTCAATGCAGAAGAAGTTTTCTCAGATGATCGTATTAAATTCCATACACAATCTGGCTCAACGAGTTTCACCAACCGAGCTGCCCGTAGAACCGACACCGGCAAATATACTATCCAGCTACTTAATAGCGAAGGTTCGGATACTGCTTCATGTCGCGTTCTCGTTGTGGACAAGCCAGGTCCGCCGCAAGGACCTTTGGAAATTGGAGATATTACACCAGAAACATGCTCACTCAAATGGTCTCCACGTAAGTAGTATGCTTGTTTTTTATTTCTTTTATTTTTTTTCTGCTTTCCAAAATAAAGCAGTTACAAATAGCAAAATTGTCTAACCAGCTCAAACATTAAAAAATACTTTTGTACAGCTCTTGATGATGGTGGCTCTCCTATTACAAACTACGTGGTTGAGAAAATGGACTCAACTACTGGAATCTGGATTAAAGTCAGCAGTTTTGTTCGGGGTTGTAGCTATGATGTGATAGGTCTTGAACCAAATAGAAAGTACCATTTCCGAATCCGAGCTGAAAATCAGTATGGTGTGAGTGCACCCCTTGATTCGGACCATCCAATCACTGCCAAATTCCCATTCACTGTTCCCGATGCTCCAGGTCAACCAAGAGTTATCGATTGGGATTCAGATTCTGCTACCCTCACATGGGTAAATTGAGAATATAAAATATTTTCACCATTTTTTTAAAATTTTAAATTTATGAAAAAACTTTCATTTCTTGTCTTATAATATCTGTGAACAATGAAACAATGCACAATATTTATGTGTGTTAATATGTACAATATGTATATTATTCATATTGATATATTGTCATGCAGGATAAACCGTATAATGATGGAGGTGCCAAGATTCAAGGTTACAAGATTGAGTTCCGAGATGTTGCTGAAGACACGGATTGGCGTTCAGCTAATGACTACTTGATCCGAGAAACTACTAATACAGTTCACAATCTTCTTCAGGGACATGAATATGAATTTAGAATTCGAGCTAAAAATTCAGCAGGATTTAGCAAGCCTTCTCCACCTTCCAATCATTTCAAGATGAAGGGCAAGTTTGGAGTTCCTTCACCGCCTGGACAACCTCAAGTTGTCAAAGTTGGTCGTGGTTATGCCGATGTCGTTTGGGAGTAAGTTTTTTATAATAATATAAAAAATAAAAGAGTTTACCAAAGAAATTATTAGCCAACGGCAGCTCCGTTTCTAAAAACTCTCGATCACTGAGGAGCAGCATGATTTAAATATTTTTTTTTGTCTTTCAGGGTACCAAAGTCTGACGGTGGCTCTAAGATCACTGGATATCTTGTTGAGAGACGAGAAGTTGGCTCGGGCTTTTGGATAAGATGCCATGAGTACAATTTGACTGAAACTAACCTCACAGTAAGTGGCCTGACTGATGGGCATGATTACGAATTCAGGGTATACGCTATCAACAAGGCGGGTAAGAGCGATCCTGCCACATGCGCAACTCCGGTTAGAATTCAAGAAGTTTCTGGAGGGGAATCACCTGAATTCATTCGAAATCTTCAAAATACATCAATACCAAAGGGTAAACAATTGGTACTTGAATGTGAAGCTACTGGCAAACCAACTCCAACTCCGCGCTGGTTGAAGAATGGAAGGGAGATTCAAATGTCAGTAAGAATCAGGCAAGAAGTGGATGGTGGTGTGTTCCGTCTCATCATAACCGACATGCAAGATGGAGACGACGGTGATTATACTTGTCAGGCCTCCAATTCCATCGGCCACACTTACACATCTGCAAGAATTCGTATTGGTTCTCCACCCAGAATCGATAGATGTCCAAATGAACTGTACCTACCAGAGGGTGAAAATACTAAAATCAAAATCTTTTACTCTGGAGATCAACCCATGGACATCAAAATTACGAAGGATGGACAGGAACTTACTGAAAATGTTCACATCAAAATTACAATCTTTGATGAATACATTGTCATCTACATTAAGGAAGTTTCCAAGTCGGATGCTGGCAATTACAACATTCGTTTAACGAATGATAGTGGTAGTGTGAGTGCATCTTTCACCGTTTATATAACTGGTTTACCAGGTCCCCCACTTCCACCCTTGGATATTTCCGATGTCCTTGCCCATACCTGTACCTTGAACTGGAAACCTCCAGGTGAGAGATTTTATTTTACAAAGATTAGTAAGTAAGCCTTGATTAAAAATGAATTTACTTCATAGTTACATGTATTAGAATCAATAGTATGATTGATATGGTTCCCTTCATTGGGTTTTTCTTTTCCGGTTTCATATGTAAAGTATGTTTTTAAAAAATGACTTTTTCTTTTTGGTATAGCATACGATGGTGGTCTGAAAGTTACACATTACATCGTGGAGAGGCGAGATATTACAAGTGCTCATTGGGTCACTGTCAACTCTCAAGTCCGAGAAACCACTTGCCTAGTTCAAGGTCTCACTGAAGGACAAGTAAGAAATTTATTTATTGTACAAAGTGTAAAACAAAGTTAAGCATTCGGTTTCATTCTGTATTACATATATAGTTTGTTTTTTTGCGGGGTTTTCCTTTTAAAAATGCGTTGTGAATTGTTTCCAGGAGTACTTATTCAGAATATCAGCCTGTAACGACAATGGTGCTGGTCCACCTTTGGAGGGTCAAAATCCAATCAAGGCTAAAGCTCCCTTCGACCCTCCGACCGCCCCAGGAGCACCAAAGATCACTGAAGTCGGAGGGGACTTTGTACATCTTGAATGGGAGAAACCAGAGTCGGACGGAGGTGCAAGAATACAAGGTTATTGGATAGATAAGAGGGAAGTTGGAACTGTCGCATGGCAACGTGTGAATCCTTCTATTTGTCTCCCCAATCAATTAAATGTCAGCAACTTGATTGAGGGAAGAAGTTATGAATTCCGTGTCATTGCTCAAAATATTGCGGGACTTTCTCCACCATCTCCATCCTCAGCTTCCATTAAGATTACTGATCCTAATGCTGCCACCCCGCCTGAAATTATAAGTCCACTCCGAAACGCTATGACGGTTGAAGGAAAGAATGCCACATTTACATGCAAGATTGTCGGTCAACCGAAACCTGTCATCACTTGGTATAAGGGAGCTCGAGACATTTCCCATGGTGGTAAATATCATATTAGTCAAGATGGTGATACGTACATCCTTACCGTATACGATGTATTTGGAGAGGATGCAGATGAGTATGTCTGCAGGGCTGTCAACAAGTAAGAATTATTTGTTTCGAAAATTCGAGAAAAATTCAAAAGTTTATATTATATAGTTATTAAAAGGTTGAAAAGTACTAATGATTTTTTTTTACAATTTTTTCTTTTGATTATATAGGGCTGGTGCAAGAAGTACAAAGGCAGAACTTGTGATTATGACTCCACCAAAACTATTAGTTCCACCTAGATTCCGAGATACTGCCTACTTTGAAAAGGGTGAGAATGTTGTCATCAAAATCCCATTTACTGGTGTTCCCAAACCAAGAATTACTTGGATGCGGGAGGGTGAGAAGATCGAGTCTGGTGGTCATTATCATGTCGAAGTAAAAGAACGACATGCCGTACTAACAATCCGCGATGCAAGTCGACACGATAATGGGCCATATAGTTTAACAGCAGAAAATGATCTTGGTCTTGACTCTGCCATCATTAAGATCCAAATTAGTGATAGACCAGAACCACCTAAATTCCCCTTCGTCGACAACATCGGAACGGATACAGTCTGTGTGTCCTGGAAACCTGTAAGTATTTACTTTTTTTACGTTTGCATGGACTTTTACTCATTTGTATTTATTTAGAATTTTTATTTACTCATTACTTATATTATAGTGTAATTTTGTGTATGTAGTGGGAGCATAAAATATAAACAGTACACAATTTAAATACATTTTATTTTTTAAATAGCCTGCATGGGATGGTGGTTCGTCGATTACCAATTATTTAGTTGAGAAACGTGAACATCCTATGACATCCTGGATTAGAGTTGGAAATACTAGGTTAACAAGTATTCAAGTCACGGGTCTCAGTCCAGGCCATGTAAGTCTAAGTCCTGCATTTTTTCTTATTGACGAATGCAAATTCTTAAAAAATTCTTATCCTTCTTTCAATCAAACAATCTAAAGTGTATGGTTTAGTTAGAACATTATGTTGTATTGCATAAAAGTACATAATGGTTTCTTCATTTTACCATTTACCAATTTCATAAAAGCGATTGTTTGTTTTTTTTTTGCAGTCATATGAATTCCGAGTGTACGCAGAAAACGTGTACGGTAGAAGTGATGCTAGTGATGTTACTAATATTATTACTACTAAAGACCTGGGTAGAAAACAACAAAAGAAGAAGCAGTATGAAGGTATGAACCATATTTCGAGGGCATGTAAATATGAACGTGAGGATGATATAATTACTACTTGCCCTTGAGAGTTTTTGTGACCCAGTAAAGAAATATTTCAAAAGTTAATTTTCCTTTTTTTTTCAGTCGATGAAACGGGCAAGAAGATTCGTGGCAAGTAAGTGTGACATTCATGCATAATATAAACTTGTTTTGAAGCAAACACTTTATTGTTGCACAATATAATTTTTTTCCTGTTTATCGGTTATTTATTGGTTAAAAGTCTTTAGGGGGGTATAATCGAAATGATCATTGTTTATTTTAAAGGTGCGACGAAAAGGTTAAAGACTATGACCAATTTGGTAAGTTATAGTTACTTAATTATTTCTAATGTTAGAGAACTAATAAAATGTATACCAGTAAGTTTGTCAAACATGTACCAATGTTTCAGCCAATTCAGATCATAGTAATTCTAATTTTGATTTAATTCTTGTAGTGTTCTCAATATATTCCAAATATGTTCCTCAGCCAGTAGAGATTAAAACATCCAGTGTGTACGATTATTATGAAATATTGGAAGAAATTGGAACTGGTGCCTTTGGAGTAGTACACCGTTGCCGCGAGAAAAAGACGTAAGTGTAAAGCTCTTAAAATTGATTTTGTTTAGTTGCTTCAAACATTTATCTACATTCGTATTTTACTATTTAATGCTTAATGTTGTTTTTTTATAGTGGTCTTATATTTGCCGCTAAGTTTATCCCAGTCTCACACTCCTTAGAAAAAGAATTAATCCGCAGAGAAATAGATATAATGAATCAATTACACCATCCAAAGGTAGGTCTAACTTGTGCCAACACATGATTTCCATGCTGACAACGTTGATGCTTATTCATTTTAATTTTTCAGTTAATAAATCTACACGATGCTTTCGAAGATGATGATGAAATGGTTCTTATCTATGAATTGTAAGCTTAATACTGAATAATTGAAATAGTGACGATTATGCAATATTTTTATGTAACAAATTGTTGAAAATATAGTTACTAAGATAATAGATAATACAGTAGCAAATAGCCTAAAGATATGTTAAATAAATCATTACAGCCTCTCTGGTGGCGAGTTATTCGAAAGAATAACAGCGGAAGGTTATCAAATGTCTGAGGCTGAAGTCATCAATTATATGAGACAAATATGTGAAGGAGTTAAACACATGCATGAAAGAAACATCATTCATTTAGGTAAAAAGATCATATCTAATATTCTTTACATTTTGTATGCAAATAAATTTTTAAAATTTGTTGTAATTAGACAACAGTGTTTAAAATTTAAATTGAATTAAAATTAAAATTATTTTAGATATTAAACCTGAAAATATCATGTGCCAAACAAAATCGAGTACGAACGTTAAGCTGATTGACTTCGGCCTTGCTACCCGTTTAGGTAAAAATTATTTTCAAATAGAAACAGAAATTCCTAAAAATCGCGAATGTTCTATTAACTTATACCTAATATTATTTTTTGTCGTTTTAGATCCCAACGAAGTAGTCAAAATTTCAACCGGTACAGCGGAATTCGCTGCACCAGAAATTGTTGAAAGAGAACCTGTTGGTTTCTACACAGATATGTGGGCAGTTGGTGTTCTCGCTTACGTTCTGTAAGTATAACTTTATTTATTCCTCCTCTTTGTTGTTTGTGTTCAAATATTAGTTATTTTGCAATGAAAAAAATGGAAAACATTCTTTGTAATATACGTTTTTACATTTCACTTTACTAATAGATTAAGTGGCCTTTCGCCGTTTGCCGGTGAGAATGACATCGAAACCTTAAAGAATGTTAAGGCTTGTGACTGGGATTTCGACGAAGAAGCTTTTGCCAGTGTATCAGAAGAAGGAAAAGACTTTATTCGCCATCTCCTCGTCAAGAACAAAGAGTAAGGGATTAAATACATGAATGAATGAAATAGATTTTGGATTGTAATTAAAAATATTACTGAATACTTCAGAGTAATGTATGTTTGTTAGGACTTTGTAGAAATGTATTTACTCTATTAACCTTGAAACTTGTATAAACTAGGAAACGTATGACTGCTCACGAATGTCTCGCACATTCGTGGCTGACTGGTGACCACAGTGATCGTCAAACCAAAATCGACAACGGCCGTTTCCTTGCCCTTCGTGATCGTATTCGGGCTAAATATCCATTCTGGGATGACTGTCTCCTTCCTCTGGGTCATTTGGCAGAATATTCCTCCCTTAGAAAATTACATGTGGATAAATACAGAATACATGATACCTACTTTGGTAAGATGACTTAGTTACAAAAAAGGAGAGTTTGATTTTGGGTGTAAAAAGAAGCCTCGGCCAGACACGTATTTTTTGAAAATAGAATTGAAAAGAAAATCTTAAAAGTGAAGTCCGTTTTTGGAAGTTTTGTGAGCCATTAGAAACATTGGCTTATAGCTTAAAAATCACTATTAAATATAGATTAAAAAACACTATTTACAATTTACTACGATATAAAGTCACATAAGCTTCAAAAAAATTCAAAGATTTTTTTTTTTGGGAGAGGGGTTTGGCTCGAAACATTTTGGCAAGTGATTTTTCACATTTGAGCTTCCCAATCAATAGGCTTTCCAAAAGAATGTTTCAGAACGAGGCCTTTGTAGTCTAAAATACGAACCTAGCCTTTTTCTGTTTTGTTTTAAAAAATATTGGTGAATAATGAAGCTACTTTTTTTAAACGGAAACCTATCGTTTTAATACATAATTTAATTTGTTTATGTATATAGACCGTAGACAAGCTGCTCCAAGATTTGTGATTAAACCAAGAAGTACGTTTGCCTATGAAGGTCAAAGTGCCAAATTCACATGTAGAGTAATTGCCTGTGCTGCTCCTACGCTTACCTGGTCTGTACAACTTCTTTTATTTATATGATTAGTATGACTTGCTTAGTACAAAATTTGAAAGCATTCCAGGATTTCTGTAAACAGTACAGAAAATATGAATCGTGGGTGTTTTTTCAAATTTTTATAGGTATCACAACAACTCCGAACTGAAACAAAGTGTTAAGTTTATGAAACGGTATCAAGTAAGTTGATATGTTTTGTGTTTTATGCGTACTAAATTCCTTTTTTGTAGTCCTTCAAATTTCACATCCAGACTGTTATTACGACGTTAATGTTCTTGTTGTTTCATTTTAAATCAAATAATTTCCAGGGCGAAGATTATACTTTCATAATTAATCGTGGTAAGTGGAGCGTCGTAATATGTTATATTTTATATTATGTTTACTATGCGTTCTTAAGTAAAACTTGTAATAGTATAAAAATTAACGACCTACAAGAATGAACAAGAAGTCTCCACCTCATTACTAATTCTAATGTTGTTATATTTTAAATCTAATAGCTAAGTTAGAAAATAGAGGTGAATACATAATCAGAGCCGAAAACCATTATGGATATAGAGAAGAAATAGTATTTTTAAATGTTCAACGTAAGTCAACTTTCAGTAATTTGTGCATTAAATATTAAAGTTGCTTCAATTTTAATACTATACACTATACATATATTGCTAAAAGCCATACTATCCTTTCTTAACCTTTTTTTGAACCCTTTTTTTAGCAATGCCCAAAGAAGTTCCAGCGTACAAACCTGAAGCCGCGCCTGTGCGAAGGAGAAAGCCACTGGAATGGAAAATGTGGCAAGAGGAGCGTGACTCAGCACCATTCTTTACGTTCCATCTTCGACCTCGTGTTGTCCAATACCACCACCCATCCTGTAAACTCCTATGTTGCTTAAGTGGCAAACCTACACCTTCCGTGAGTTAAATTTTAAAAACATACGTTTAAACGGTGGGAACGATAACAACTATTCCCAGTCGCAAACGGTAAAAGTTAAGGTTTAAAATATAATCAGTAAATTACCTGCCGTGGTAATGAGTCTTATCGTTCCTGAATTCCAAATAAATTTTGTTTTTGTTCATTGTTCATACAAAAGTATGTCACATTGTACTACTTAAAACGATTTTATATTTTATCCCGAATGTCTTTCGAAATGTTTAAATGGTGTATGTACTGTATATGTTATGCATTAATTACGTAATGAAATGATTGGAATTTTTTCTCAGGTCAAATGGTTCAAAGGAAGTAGAGAGTTGAGTAAACATGATTATAATATGAGCCATTCGGATGGAGTTGTAACTCTAGAGGTTCGTAACGATTTCTGCTTTTCTAATAAACTTAACAGCGTGTATTTTTTATTTCAAGTTTAACAAGTACGGAGCTATTTAATAATAGGTATTTAAATGTTACTGAAATGGTTATATTCTTGAATAGATTCTAGACTGCAAGCCTGAAGACTCTGGCAAATATCGCTGTGTAGCAACCAATCCTCTAGGAGAAGATGAAACGACATGTGTAGTAATTGTAGAAGGTGAAAATTGGCATTCGTATTCGTAAAAAATATTATCCTTATTATTAATAATATTATACTTATAATACTTAGACTATATTCTCAACTACCTATATAGAGTACCATATTATATACATAAAAATTTAAATTATATACACTTATGCATAGTATCCTTATTACACTATAAATATTATATAAAATACAGCAATAATTATTAATATTATCTACAACTATTATACATATATATATATATATATTCTATATATCTTTACGCGTAGATATTCGTATAACTATACTATTCATTGGAGAAGCGAGAAAATTTTACAATGTTTACAATTTACAATATTCAAACTCAAACACACGTCACAAATTCAGTTTTTACATCTTATTTTAAGTATTCACTGAAAATTTTAAGTATATGTTGGATGCCAGGGATCTAATTATGAGTGCGTTGATGCAATAATCACAATAATAATTACTCATTATTACACATACATGTAGTTACTATAAACTATATTATAATCGCGTGTCCAATGCCAAAAATATGATGAAACTATATATACAAAATATTATTCTCTACACTCGCCTGCTTTCTGTTCTTTGATCTTTACTTCTCCTATATATACATATATTTATTTATCTCTGTTTACTTGCTCTGTATTATATATTGTATTATAATGCAGCACACACGTATAATATTAATTAATTATTATTATCTTAATAAGTAAAAGCTACACATGCCATCAATATATGATATATTTAAAAATCTTCTATATAATATATATATATATATATAAATATAATATATACTCATGCCATGCACTATAATGGAAACTAGCCCAATATCAATTGAACAAATGAAACGCCACTCCTATCATCTCTTTTTCTTTCGTTTTCACCCTTTTTTCTTCTTTATCTTTCTTTGTTTCTATTTCTTATGTTGCTTTCTTTCTTTTCATTTCTTTTGGACATGGCCATCGCGCTCATTGCTGTGAATACATGCTGATTGCTCACCTATCACCTTTTTATTCCGTTCACACTACCTCTATATCTAATTTTTTAAACATTCATCATTCTTTACATTATCTAGAAATCGGATATTCCGTTACATTTATTTGTTTATTCATACTTTCAAAAATTGTTCCATCACCTTTTACAATCTCTCATCACTAGTTTTATGTTAATTTTTTTCCAAGTTACATTACAATTGGTAGGCTATTGGATATTGATTATTTATTTTGTTACGATATGTTTTTTATAAGCTCCGGGTATTCTCTAAAACTTGTCCTTCATTTCTTACTCTCTTTCTTCTTTCTTTCATTTGTTCTTTTTTCAAACCCCCCACAGAAAATATTTAAGCAATACATTTTTCCTCATTGCGACTCTTGACTTTAACCTAAACATTGCGTCATGCACATTACACTATTTTAACTTTTTCACATTCAAAAATTAATGTTAGTCAGAATTTACTGAAAATTTTGATGCCTTTTTTTACACCTTTCTCTTTTTCTTTCATTGCTATGCAATTTTTTCCTTATGCTCTTTTTTTTGCAACAAGTATTTCATTATTTTTCGTGTTTTATTAGTAAAGAGCATTATTTTCTGTTTTTGAATCGTTTTGTTAGTGATAGTGTTTTTTACACAAGCTAATGAGTTCAAATGTGTTTCTTGACAACCTAGGCTGAAAATTGCCATTTGTTTTTATCAAAAAATTACAACGTGTGCAAGTAAAACTATGAAACAATGGATCTAAGACGTTTTAAAACTTTTTATACGAAAAACATTTTCTATTTTTAAATCATTCGTTTTTTTCATAATAATTTGCTCCATGTCGTGCCATTGTTTTGTAGGATAAAAAATGAATGAATGGTTTTTCGTTTTCCCCCTCTCTTTGGACTATAGTACTCCTTGACGAATAACGCTATAGGCTACATGACACTCATTTTTATTAAAGTCCTCAGTGCTTAGGAAGGAGAAAGGTACCAATCATAAGGATTACACCTGATAAAATACCCGATAGACTCCGGAATCTATTAATACATCAGCCATAGTTAACGTTGTGAGCAGATAAATTTTAAGCTTCCTCGGAAAAGTTCATAGCTGTGAAATAATTTTTGAGTAACCATTGGATGCGTCGTCTATGACAGAACACATATTTTCTGTCAAATTAATTTCAAACGGTATAAATTTTACGGATAGACTAACACTGCGATAGTGAATTGTGGGTCAATAAGCTCGGTAATGGGGCAAAAATGTACCGTGGTATATACAGAAGTTTTAATGCACTAATTTTTCTATTCGCCTCTCGAAAAATACAGCTTTTCTGCCAAAGCTTGTAGTAGTTCATGAGATAAAACTCTTTTCAGTCGATTTTGAAGGATCTTCAAGGAGAGATATGAATTACATTTTATTGACCCCTCCACATAAACTCAATGGTGGCTGAAATGATACTTTATCCATCGATTACCATGGAGAAAGTTAAATCAGAGCCAGCATTCCCAAAGAAACAGTGAGTAGGTCTGTTATGCGTATATGCCCATTGATCAATACACATAAACTTACAGGTCTGTGGTACTGTCCAACGAAAAATATGTTGACTATATCATATGGGAAAAGAGTCAGACTAAAGAATTTTTTTAATCGATTAGTTTTTATCGTTTAGATTTTATGTATAGGATGTACAATGTACAATGTACAGTGCATACACACTTAAATCTACATTTTCTGACACAGTTGAAGTCCATGCGATATCTTTTGTTTGCCTCTTTCCCCATATATACGGCCTCTACTTTCTCCATTCATTAATCTGGAGAAAGCAGCAAGTAACAGAAGCTTTTATTTTTGGTCAGAAACTACATACAAATTCATTAATCGTTACTTCTGTTTGACACCAGATAGACGTTTTTGAAGCTTGAAATTCGACCCTCTCAATGTAGAAAATATAGCTGAAGTATAGCTAACGATACACAAAATTATATAAACTATTATAACCCTTTTGTAGTTGTATAAGCACTTAAATTCGTGGTACATTTTTGTCCCCCCCCCCTCCCGATTATTCTAAGAAAGTATAGCATACTAATAATTGAAGTGCCGAGATAAATAACCATGTATCTCCATACCAACTTTTATCCGAGTTACATCATCCGGTTATTCATCTCGGCAATTAAATTTTTGCCCAAAATAGGTTGCCTCTAAGACATACATAGCTATTATTTTACAACTTGTTATTACGAAATGAGGTGCATCGAATCCTAAATTTTACCATACATATACATTTAGGATTTAGGAACAACTTTTTAAGTATTTACGCAAAGTGTTAAATATGGTTATATCATTATTCTCCACTTGTAAGTGACTTGATGACTAAACTCAAAACCTTTATATGAACCCTATGTGAGAGAACAAAAAAAGGACTAAAACACACAAAGCGCATTCATTATTTCATAATTTTGACAAATCAAGCTTAACATACATAAAACATCAACAGTGACCAATAAAAGATTAGATAACGTTTAAGATTATAGGGTTATGGATTGGATATGTATAAAATTCCTTGATGATGATGATGATGATGATTGGACTCCCTTGGAATGAAAAAAAATATTCAGAAGTTGGATTTGTCGAGTTACTGCAAACCTTCGTGTTCCCTTTCTCAGCACAATGTTTGTTCCCTCCCATATTTATGTCTTTCTTTGACAGTAGTTCCATAAAAGTAATGCAAGAATGAAATCGGTTTGATGTCGAAAAAAAGAAAGAGAATAACGTCAACGTTTATAATTTAAGTACCAAAAGTTTATTTCATTATTATATTATCATTAACGGTTTTACAATTGACTTTTAAATAACTTTTACCAATTAGTATAAAAATACAATTATGTAATTCAGTTTTTTATTTTACTGACTGCTCGTGTAATTGAGACCTTTAGTATGATATGAAAATGACATTATGACAGTTTTTAGTTTGTGAATGCTTTTGGTTCCATCCTTCCCTTCCATTTTTTGGCTTCTTTCTCTCCCCTGTCCCCTGCTTTTTTGCTATTGCTGGCTGATTTGCTTTAAATTTACAATACAATTTACGTTTTACACACGCTGTTTACTTTCTTCCTATTTTTATGACTTATAAACATGAAAACAATAATAAAACAATACATTTCCCCCTTTACAAAGTATAATTGTAAGGAGTATAAAGTACCATTTAAAAAACAAACAGATAATTTTTATACAAAAACAAAAAATTTTGCGACAATACGAAAAGCTCACAGACAAAAAAACAGGCCATTATATAGACAACCGAATTTAATCAATATTCTACTTTGAAGACACAGGTGTAATTGTATACTGAATAATTATATTGTACCTGAAGTATTATTAATGACATGTTGATGTTTTTATTTTGTCATAAGTAAGTACTGTGTGTGTGACGAAAAATATTGTATACATAAAAAAAGCAAAAAGCAACTTTCAGGAAAAACTCTATGCAAATTAGTAGATTTTTCTCAAAAGTCAATTGATATTTCATAGGTACTGAGCAAACTACTGAACAAGCTAATCTGGCACATAAATTACTTTACTCAGGAGGTAACTCGGACAAAAGAATCTACTACGTTAATTTTCATCTTTTCAGTTTAATGAATTTTTGTAGTCATGATAGTTGAAGTCACTAACAACCTGTTGTATGTAGATGTCTTTTTGTAGTCTTTTTGATGTGTAAATGTAAGATTAACAAAATGTTTTCTTGTGTAGACTTTCTCTTTATTCTTTCTTTGAAACCTTTTCCTTCATATTTCTTATACTTCATCTGTTTCCTTCACTTTCACTCTTCTTTGAACAATGTCCTTTCTCTACTTGTTCCTTGTGGTTTTCCTGAAATTCTGTACATTAGCTATTTATACTGCATACTTTAATTGTACCTATTATAATGTATTCGTACTATTATGACTTATTTATTCTTCTTACTTCTTACTTATCTCTGTGCGTCTTTGAGTTAGTCTTTACTCTTTGGAGAATTCTTTCTTATTTAACTGTTGTTTTCTTATTTCTTACTGTCCTCTTCCACGTCTTTTATCTTTTTCACACTTCTCAATTATTGCTATTGTTAAAATTATCACTGAAAAGATTGAATAATTTACGGTGGAGGTACAATAAACATGTACTGTACACGCTAGCATCGTGTTCATATTTTGTTTACCATCCATCTCGAAAACTTTTGTTTCAGAGCAAAAACTTTTCTTTTGTATTTTACTTATGTACTTTGAAAGTCTTCGAAAATGTTATGCTTGAAAATTCCACATGAGAAGAAGTGGATTTATGAGCCTGTACTTGGTTAAAAACATTCTTCGGTTGATTTGTAAAAACGCTTAGAATTAGCCTTCCTCAAGAATCCCCTTATCCTTGAATTCCTTTATCCATTTTTGACGGAATATTTAACATATAAACATATATACTGTTAAATATGTTATAGTTTTAGCCTGAATATTTTTCTATCGCTTTGGCAAAACGATGGCTTTGTGGAAACACAGGCAAAAACGTGTTTGCATTTCAAGTAAAAAGTGAAAGTATCGACTTTCACCAGCAGTTTGTTTGCATGACTATGATTTATGACAAAGCGATAAACCTAAAAGTAAAGCTATTATTTTTGATGCAGTATAATTACTCACGGTTAGCGTTTAGCATGCTTTCAGTAGTTTTTTTTCTAGCACATTATTTGATGATAACTACAATGCAGTCATTGTTCTATTTAGATTAAAGTTTAAATTTAACCAATTCAATATTTATCTGATCATTCTATCTTCAGCATAGGATAAATTAGGAGATTTTACGTTAGCGTTACGCGCTTTTCTTTTACTTTTACTGTTTATGAACTTGTTGCTTTTAAAGTAAATTCAAGTTAATTTTTTTATTAGGGCACTAATAATTATTTATCTTCTTGAGACATTTCTGTTGTATTGTTAAAAAGGTTTTGTAAGGGAAAAAACACCTCGTACAGTAGCTCTGTATTCCTGGTTTGTAGTCTTGAGCAATTTTTTGTTGCAGAGTAGATTTTTTCCTAAAGCATATCAAGATCGTATATTTGTACTTAGCTTCTATTTTCTATTGTATATTTGATTTTAGAATACCTGTCTATTAATTGTTACTTTTGATTCTTAATTCCTAATGTAATACATACGTAGTAGTGTGCAAAGCCAGCAATATTGTAGGAATATATACCTCCATTGAAAACTCATATTGTTGTAGACTTATCATTAGACTTTGTGAATGACGAGACAATATAAGCGTCATGTATTGTTTCCAGTTATTACCGTGTAATGTTAAATACTTATGAAATCGTGGAACGGCATATTTATTAGTAATTCTATTGATGACGTCTGCCTGATTTACATCACATAATGTGTAATGTGTATAGTGTATAGAAAAAGTACTGTACAGTATTTTTAGCATAGGATTTTTAAAAAATGAAATAATTTGGTAACAGAATGTTAAATTTTTTATTGCATAACTTTTGATACTTGGATTAATTGTAATTTTCCAATAATAATTTTATGATTTAAAGTTATTGTTTGGTGAAATGACACGTTTGATTTTTTTATTTTGCTTTTACTTGGAGAAAGCAACATGAAATAATAATTTAATACGCCGGTTTTTGAATCGGTTTGTGAAAGAAGCAGTGTTTGACACAGTTGTATTTTTTGGGTTTATAATTTTTATAATTATAATTTACTATAATTTGAGGTTTGAACTATTTTTTTGACAGTTTGGTGTTACTTTTGAATTGTGCTGTGAAGTTTTGTACAAATTTGAATTTTGGAAGAAAGTTAGAATTAAAATCCATAAAAATGAATCATTTAGATCGGAGATACATGCCAGAAAGTCATCCGCCGAAAGAAAAACCAACAAATACAAGTAGTAGGCCAGCTCCTGAACCAGTTAGGTCAACTTATGGCAATCAAAAGGTATATTTAGTACAATTTTGTAAACTCACTAAAAGGTTTTTCGTGCATGTCATGTTTTAAAATCATTTTAACTTTTAAATTTCCTTTTTCCACTACAGGCTGCTGCAACAATAGGAATAAGTAACGAACCATCACCCCCGAAAACAGCTCGATCTCCAAAACCTTATGGTAAAACTTTAGATACAAATGGAAGTCCGTCGAGGTCCCGGTCATCAACTAAAGAATTAGAAAGTATGTTGTACGATAATTTGTGGTTGAGAATTAAATTTTGCTTAAAATTAGTAGATAAATAATGTAACCCACACAGGTGAATATTTTGTCTCATGTTCTGTCTTTGCAAAACTTATCAGTACCCTCAGATGACATGTCTGCCCCTGGAATTAAAAAATCCCTTACCGACATTACCGTTAGCGATGGAGAATCTGTTGAATTAAAGTGTGAGTTTATTGGTGACCCCGAGCCTCAAGTGAGCTGGAGCAAAAATGGCGAAGCTGTTTCTTCTTCAGGTATGTAAAGTTTACGTTTAGTATTTTGTATTTTCAGCTTTCTCCGTTCTGAAATTTAATCACATTATGTGAATATTATGCATTAAGTTGACTGCTAATGTCCGTTGTTTTACAGATGTGGTGGCTCTGAAGTATAGAAATAGGGTAGCAACACTTACCATCCCCGAAGTGTTCCCCGAAGGTAAATTTACTTGTTACTTACATCTCTATATTAACTTAAAAGGATAACAACAAGAAATCATCAAGAGAAATACCTGTTACATAAATTTTATGTTGTAATTTTCGTGTTAAGACGAAGGCAACTACGTGTGCAAGGGATCAAATTCATTGGGTACCATTGAAACAAAGTGCAATCTAAAAGTCATCCGTAAGTTATCCAAAAAATAAACGTTATGGTTTGGAAGTTGTACGCGTATAGTTATGCCTCATCTTGTTAGCTGTAGATTGATTCCATTACGTATTGCGAAGATTTTAAATTTTATTTAAATGTTATTGTGCAGCAATGGAGAAGGCATCAGGAGCAACGAAGGGAAAGTCATCTGATGACAAAGCTCCAGTTATAGTCGATCACTTACAATCTCAAATAACGAAGGATGGTGATCCTGTCCTTCTCACATGTCGAGTGACTCAGGCTGCTAAATTTGACGTAGTTTGGTTACATAATGACAAGGAGATCAAACCCAGCAAGGATTTCGAGTATGATTCTTCTGGAGATAAAAGAACACTAAAAATTGCAGAGATTTTCCCTGAGGATGCTGGCACATACACTTGTGAAGCATTCAATGGTATTTAACTAAATTTTACTCTACATGCAATGATTTACGGAACACTTTTTAAACATCAACGCAAACAGTTCACTGCGTGTTATAAATTTCCTCATTATTTATCATGCATAGATGTTGGAGAGACTTATAGTTCCTGCTCTCTCGTTGTCATTGGTAAGCTAAATAACTAGTTTTCGATCTTGCGTTTTCATACCTGACTACTGAAGATATTATTATATTATGTATTATTAACATAACATGTCATAACTATGCCTCTTGTCTCTTCAGTACCAAATGAAGAGCAGAAAAGTCCATCTTTCAAGACATTCCCACGTTCTACCACAGTCAGAGAGGGAGATACGGCCACATTCACCCTTGAAGTTGAAAAAGTCCCTCAATCAGGTATATGATGGCCATTTTTTCTAAAAACAAAATTACATTTGAAAAAATTTAATTAGCTTTATTAGTTAAATCGGTTCATAAATAATTTTCTCATATAATTTCAGTGGAGTGGTTGAAGGACGGGAAAACCTTACAAGAATCAGCCAAATATCAGCTGAAAAATGTGAGCAAGAGTAAGTTCCAATTGGAGATTGTCAATTGTAGCATCACAGATATAGGACAGTATTCTGTACGGGTGGCTGGAAAGAAGGGCACTGCCACTGCTTCATTTGCCAATAACGTTGTCTCAGACACAACTCCTCTGTAAGAAAATGATTAATATTTCTTAGAATTTTACCAAATGGAACTCTACTCTCAAGCGTTGTTTGTAGACCGTTACCAACGGAAATTTAAAAAAGTTTGTACGCAGAATTTAAAAATATGAAAAAAATTTTAATCTTTAATGCTATAAATACTTAATACTTATGTTACTCAATCATAATAATGTAAGAATGTATACATACATATATAAATATATATATTATATACTTAAAATTATTGGAATACACATAATAATATAGTAATCTATTTAATGGGAGATGAATGATGTATGACACGAGACACTGAAAAAACTATTGTTGTGACCCTCATCCCCTCTCCATTGTATTACATATATTGTTATTCATTTTTTTCTCGTCGTTTTCATCGATCCGTATTCGTATTATTATACACTAATGTTAATTTGACTTACTATTATTATAATCTTATGGCGATAAATGGTGTGTATATATATTTTAAAAGAATTCTGCTTCTTGAAATGAGGATGGGGGTATTATTAGGGTAAATGAGTTGTTGATACTGTTTTTTTGGTTTTTAATTTATAATTGCTTATATTTATTGCACAGTGGCACAATCGTTTCATTAATTTAAGTAACTACTTCTCATGCTAACTTTTTCGTCACTTTGAAAACATCGATGGGGATGGAGAATCTGTTCACTTTTTTCAAAACTATAATTAAAATAAAATATAATAATAAAATGGTTTGGTTTGGATTTGAATTTTTTGGAATCTTTGAACAGAAACTTCATAGGTGTCAGTATAGCCTCAAAAAAAAAGCCCCCTCATGGAAACTGTAAGGGATAAAAAAACGACTACGGTATAGCTAAATAAATATCTACACACTTCTTATTACATTGTATTGCATGAGTATGAAATCAAAAGATTGCTGTGGTAAATACAGTCAAGATGTTCTTAAACCTAGTCAATTTAAGGTATTAATTTAGTAAAAGTGTTGTTACTTTATTGAACTGCCAATCTCATACATCATACATACATTATAAATAAATGTTATATATATATTTTACTCCTAGGTTAATGTTTCAAATAATATTATTTCAGCTATTTAAGTTTAAGTCTACTGGTGTATTTTTTTGACGTGAGAAAACTTGACATGTATTTAATGCTTGTATCAAGGTCTTATGTTTGTCAATAATTATTATATTATAACTAAAAATTATTGTATTGTGTAGTTTAACAACATGATAAACTTTAGTCTTATACAAATTATTGTATACTCAAACACAAAGCCTAAAAAGTATGCTTGGAAAATTCTTCTTGTTATTGCAATATTGATATATGTATAATATATATAAAAGCAAAACATGGGAAAACACGAAAATAATTCGGCCTATGCTCACTAAAAAGGTATAATATATATATATATATTCTATTCACAACCAGTGACATAATGTTTCTAATATTAATTATGTATTATGGTTACTTAAAAATTAAAATAATTATATTCATTGTGTGTGAATGAATGCGAATTTTGGAGGACGCATATGTGAATGATAGTTACGAAAATATATTATTTAATTATATTTCGATTTTAGTGATACATAAATAAGTATAATGCACTATATGAAACAGAACCTTAAAATGTGACAAAGAGGAAATTGAAGGTGCTAACTTGAAAATTTCTTGTGTAGTAAATGTGATTTGAGGTTAAATGATTCTAATATCTATTGGATATGAAACGTGAAATTAATAATTGAAAAATGTTAATCTATACTAATTAAATGTAATTGTAAACATGTAATATTGCCTGGTTGTAAAATCAATCTGTCAAAATAAAATAGGGGTACATTTCATATAGTGTGTCAAAAGTAGGCTGTGAACGAGATGCAACATTATTTATGACTTTCTCCGGCATGTATAGAAAAATTAGCAAAATAATCATGGCGCTGCAATTTCACGGTTTTGACTTAAGACAGTGATTGGTCATTATCAGCCATATGAATAATCTCATATTATAGTTACCATAAAAATTGCATTCAATTACGTTCTGCATGAATGCATTGAAACTTTTCATCATTCCTATGATATCCACGCTGAAGTTACGTTGTACGCATTATGTATAATATTCTGGAGAAAAGCTCAATTACACAATATTATAACAAAAAATAAACTTCACAACGTATTTATAAACCTTCCTTGTATGTATTGTATGTACTTAAATGCATATCAATACTTTCACGTACCTATTTCTGTATGTACGTACTCTTTTGGATTTTCAATAAATGGCACACCAAATTTTACTTTCTCCATGCTAATTGCTAATACACGGTGAACACAGAGAGTATATGCTCGTATAGTTGGGTGTATAATGTATGTGTACTACTGTATGCATCATATTTGCATCATATCATCTGTAGCAGCATATTTTTCATACACATATTCATTTTTAGAAAAACGGAACTTTATGTGTAGATACATATCAGCTTGTGTTTACTGTACGGTCCCTGTCAGAATAATTTTACTTTGATTGATGAATATCCTAGTTTACGTTGACACATGACTATGTACTTATAAATACGTTGTTTGAGACAGTTCTTTCTCCATTTTCACTTTTCGTAGTGAAATATTTTGTTATGGGTTATTATAATTCTCCTCTACATATTTACATCTTTCTTATAGTTTTTAAAATTTTAATTTAGCTCTGATGTCTCACGGTCCTCTGTGGCTTGCGTTTTTAGGTGAAAGTTCTATATATCTTTGCTTATAATATGTACTTGCTATGTTGAATACTTGAGTAGTGCAATTTTGTTTAAATTTATAGGTGTATAGAGGTAAAAAACAATTCAAACCATGGAAGTACATATGTAATTAGAAAGGAGAGAGATGGGCAAAAGGCTAATGCTTTCGACTTTTTCTTTCATTTATGCACATACTACTGTATAATGGGTACTTCTAAAAAATACATGCTGAATCTGACACGAGTCGCTTATTAAACTATCAAAAAATCAGCCATATTTCTAACTCTTTGCCATTGATTTCTATATTCTACCTGTCTTTTTCTTTCTCTACCTAATTCACACTTAATATCAATGTTCGGAAAATGACAGTGACAATTAAATTACGAGAAGGGAATGTGGAATGGACTGAAATCTGAAAATAGGCTGGATTAGTTTGATACCGCACGTCATGTATAGATATTAATTCGATAAATGGTAGAAGTGTTGAAACTGAGTGAAAGTGAAAGTAATGAAAATAAAATAATTGAATATACGGACATGGCAATAAAGCAATACATTCATCATACATTGGACATAATACATATACAGTATACATTATGTAAGCCAATTGTATGTCTATGTCCATCTGATTGTGACCTTATACACTCGTCGTGAGTTAGTATTGACTATAAGTACAACCATACACATTTTAGTACCTGGCAGTATGCATAGAAGAGCAGCAGTAGTTTATAGGGGGACAAAATACGACTAGTCGAAGCTAATTCGTAGGAATGATTAGTAATTAGTACGATGAAAGAGGACCATGAAAATAGCTGTGAGTTTATCTACTTGACTCTGGCTATGAAATATCTTCTGGTCTATGAGGAACATAATACGTCGTGGGTGCTAATTGAAAGGGAGAGATTAGGAAACTATACAAGTGTGGTGGAGATTAACATTAAAAGAAGAGCAGAAGGGAGAGAGAGAGAGCGAGCAAAATGTCTTACTCTAATTCACACTCGAAATTATAGGAGTTTGATGTGTCACACATCATATAATATATTATGTACTTATATTAAATGTACACGATTGTATATGCATGTATGTATTTATTTGTGAGTGGAAATATGGAGATACATAACTAAAATGTTACTTTACTATAGCCATAGTTTATCGGTTCCAGCAAAAGATGTGAAACGTAACAAAAGACGAAGAAGCCCTATGCCTTATTTCAAAATTATGAGCATGTTGAAGAGCAGAAACTGCTTCTTGAACATGTGGTGTCGGTTTCATGATCATTTTTATAAACAATTCAATGCTCATGTCTGAAGACTCGCTAAAAAATTACATACACTATTGATGCGCCCTTTCGCTATGGTTACGATTTTTTAAGCAAAGGTACATCAGGAATTCCATCCATACAAAAAAGTAGAAATACATGCAAATATGTACAATGCACATTGTACATGGTGACAAGCCTTTAGTTTTGTGTTTCACTTTTGCTTTTGCTTCTCTCATTTCGCTGTCCAAACATAAAACTTTGCTCTACAAGATGTACAAATGACTTGAAATGACATAAAGGTACACGCGTATAAAAATGAATTAATTACCATAGTCGGAGGAAAAGCAAGGAGAGAGTAGAGATGAAGTCCCAATGGGACTTATTGTAATTCTTTTTACCACTTCCTACTTTTCATAATCCAAAGTTCGTAAAGAGGATGATTAAAAGGGATAAACATATGTATGTAGGTATACGTACATAATTTGTTCATGCTTCTACGTGTACTGTTCATGGCTATACGTTATGGTGTGGTACAAGAAATTATTGTGGCTTCATCGATCGAGGATTAGATTTTATCATCATTACCATCATCATGCCTCGTCAGTCCTTTGATTTCCCTTTTCAAATCAGATTTTATTGCCATTCGTATTACAGCTTGATCATGGGCATACGAAAACGCATGAGAAAACTGGAGAAATTAAATACAAAGCGCCAGCACATCAAGCTCATTCACAAAAAAACTTTAGATACTGTAGCAATGCTCATAGAAATTTAGGTACTTATGCACTGCTCACACTTGGTTTTCCATGCAACACACACACACACATTTTTTAAAACTTATTTCCCTTTTGTCCGTTCTACGTTAACATATGCTCAAGATGTGAGCTGTTTGGTACTCCTTTTAGCCATAGCTGTATACCATGTTAGGTGGAAGTTTTCTTTAGAGACTTTTCTTTGCTAGAAAATTAAAACATTATCAAATCACAAACTATTTTTCATTATCTCGGGGTCGCTCATTTTTCGGGGTCTATCAGCGGAATCGGTTTGGGGTAACACGTAACTTCACATCTTATGACTTTTTCCCTCACCAAAATTCTTGTCTGGTAAGAGTGCAACGTTTAAAAATTCATTTTACAAAGCTTTGTACGCCATTTGCAAGGTAAAAAGTATAAGAAAGGCTTGCATCAAAACCCTGAAGTATTCTATAAATCTAGATTGAGCAAAAAAGGCATACACAAAGTACCTAAAGGATATCGTTTTTTACACTCATTGTCAGTTGTATCAAGACCTCTCGATATTTTCTATTTTCCAATGTTGCATCTCCAACAAGCCTTACAATTAAAGTTTACATTGAGTAACGCTCTGTCTTCAAAGGAACATATTGTATAAAATTCACAATATATTGTGACTACGGGCACTATTTTATAAAGTTTGGACATGCATACTAGAATAAAATAAGTACTACATGACTTCACGGTTAAGTACTTTCCCCTCTCTTCTCTCATTCATTTATCTATTTGCCGAGTATACTCTGTTTTTATAGACATGTTGTACCTGAATCAGATTTAGATGCACATAAAATAAAAGCATAATGCACAAAACACAGACACAAAAGACAAAGTTTTATTATTTCCAGTTTCCTTTTCTTTTTTCTTTCACTTGTCCCTTGTGCTCCAATAGAAATTAATTGCATAGTCAACTCTCATTAAAAATTATATAATCATCCCATAAACTCCTTTTCTCCATGCACAATCAACGTCATATGATGACTTCCAAAGAACTTTTATGTTCTACTTCAAATGTGGCGAGGGATAACATCTTGACGTCACTGCTCATAAATCTTCAAATGATCCAAGGACAAGAATATTTTACCTGTGGTCATCCATAAAAATGTGCTGTACCCCTTCAATTCAATGCGAGTTGCTCTTTATTCCATTTCCTTCATTGATGTTTTGCTTTTATTTAATCTAATAAGTACTCGTGTTTTGAGTTTTGAATGAAAATATACATTCTTCTCTTTTTTTAACAAGTACCTATATTTCTAATACATGATTCAATAATAATTGTACAATAAGAAGCAACGACAGCCCTTTATTTTATTTTAATTTATTAATGAATAATCATTTTTAGTTAGTGTATTCTTATCGCTGTCATTATGTTTACAATTTTAAAGTACCCATATTATACAAAACAGTAGGTAAGTAGTACATACACGTATAGCATGATATATTGTAAATATTCCAATTACTTATACTTTCTAACGGTAGAAAAAAGCAGAAAGGATGCTTTTTCCATAACATACTCGTAATAGTTATGTACTTACTTAATTTTACTTTCCATATAGATACAAAATACAAAGCGCATAGTCAGAATTGTTTTGCTTTTTTGTGAATAAAGAATAAATGCATTTGTTTATTTTCCCCCGTTTTGGAAGACTTTGACAGCTGAGGAATTTCAATTAATTACAGGACTAAATTTCATACATATATAATACATACACACCTGGCGCTTGAATACCTTTAGTTACACTGTTTATACTTCTGAGCTCCTGTCTCAATCGTTGGAGCTTTTTAGTCCATACAAATGTGAAGCTCAACATGATGTAATAAGTACATTTATAGATAATAAAAAATGATAATATCATGTAACATGTGCTTTTGGATTTGTTCTTTAAACTAGATGAATCATCGTTATTTTGTCGACGTAGGTAATTAATAAAAACGTATACATGCTGTAAATAACAATTTCCCTTCGATCATTAGTAGTAAACCTTCTTATCAGCCAATCAAATTGCTCTCGAACATGTATTTATTATTTTTATCCAAAAAGTTGAATGCATGTTTTCTCCAAGTCGCAAATAGAAATGAAAATAATTTTACACGCCTGGGTGTTTGTATTGTTAATTGCATAACTAGTTCGAATAGTTTCTGTTCTACATCACTGATGGGTGAATGATTAATAACAAGCGTAATTCATAATTACACAGCAGATTTGGTTTTCGAGTGAATAACTGAAATATGGGATGAATCATTCTTTTTATGCTGAAGAAATGATGACTAATGACCATCAGAATATTTTTCAAATTTGATATTAGCTAATTACAAGCTATTTTGTTCCCCCACTCGAATAAAATGTATTTTTGGCGCTGGTGATGCAACCCGTTCATTCACTCGTTTATCGTTTATCATACCTACTCCAAGTTGAGCTTGCAGCCAAAACTTACCCATGACTAATAAAATGTCTTGCGATCAAATGCTTAAACATATAGGTACAATATAAATATAGCATACGATGGAGTACATACATGTAGAAACAGGACATGGACTTACAAAATAAGTTGTTGCTTTGTGCAAAGCAAGAATACCATCAGTTTGTTATACTCTTCGTTTCATGTAGTTTGCGCTTGTAATACCTCCATTTAGATGTGTACCTACAGTTCATTAATTATAATCTGACAATATCAACTCTCTTTCTCTCATAATAGACAAAGACAGTTAAATCCGTCCACCAACTTTGTTCTTCTACAATATTTCTCCGCTACTGGTAGGACAAGAAGCTCTTGTACTTGTTTAGTTGTGCTTCCTTTTCATTCACAGAGAGAGAAACATACATTCGTGATGAGTAAATGCGACTTCAGACCACAGAAGACCCATCTTTATAATCTCATTGTATCATTGTTTCAAGTATGCATGTAGGAACCCATGTGATAACTAAGTGTAGAATCAAGAATACGGAGAAATTACGGAATCATATTTCGGGCACGCCTTTTGGCCCTCTCCATTATATTATTATGTGGATTGTCAGTTTCAAAGTATACGACTGGGAATAATATTTATAATAAATAATAAAGCAGCATGCACACTGTACACAGTACACACAGATAGTGTTGTTAGTTTTTAATGCAAGTACTGCGACTTCATCATTGAAAGAAAAAAAAGACGATGCTGCGTGTACGTATTGTGTGAGAAAAAAGTGCATCTTCTCCAATATTATCCAATTGCTCATAATGTTCACAGTAAATTTAATACAATAAATGATAATAGTATAAAGTGAGAGTCGTATGCCTATTTTTTATTCTCTATACATTATACATACAATGCTCACCCTGCAAAATTGCTGCCTGCAAAGTTACAAGCCTTTATTCTATGTTTAAATATATATACATACATACGCATGATATCAATGAAGATTGGCATAACAATATTATACGCATAATATGCACATCTTCTATAGATATAGGTGTACTTTGTACATCCCTAGCTGGTTATACACAGACAAATAAAAACTCCGCACTCTTATTTTTATGCACATGTTGTGTATGTATTTGTATTTTTCAGACACGGAACGTATGATTTTTCTATTGAGTTTGACTGAAGCTATTGTTTAGCCATCACGTCAACGTCATACCTCCTTCGACAATCGACAAAAAGTCATGTGTGATGTGTGTGTCTGTCTGACTGGGTATAATGTGTAGTTGAGTGATGAGTGGTTGGGATACTACTTGGCAACTCAATTGACCAGGAAAAAGAGGACCCCAAACAAAACAAGAGAAAAAATCCAATTCGTACACATATCTATATATTTCCCAGAATCGACCGGTCATTAAAAACTCTTCCATTTATTATTGCTAACAACTCACGAGTCAAGTTGAGAGTCGAACCAAGTCAAACTCACCAATCATCAACCCCACAAAGCCATGCACATACATACATGCATATTAGCTGACAGGCTGCTGATTTGAATTCACCTCTGAAACGACGATAGTGTATTGTATTATTTTGTTAATCCATGTACATTGTACATACACTGGTTCTAATGTTCTTCAAATACAGTACAAACAACTTAAGCAGCAAGAACAAGGTAGTACTCACAAACACAAAAAATTCTTCCGAAATACAGTGAGGTTACCACCACCAGCCTAAAATATTGAAGGAAAACCAATGCCTTTAACAGTCGACAATCTAACATTTGGGAAGGCCAGTTTTTTGAAATTCATTTAAAAACAAAGGACAAGCGTAAATGTGTTTGTAAATTTTCTGCCATTTTACTCCCAATTTCGGAAAGAGTTGTCGTGAGAATTTATCATTATACATTATACTTTTATGTTTTACCGCAGTGAATTTTTCCCTCTCAGTCTTTTTTTAGAATATGAGATTGAATTTAAGTTGAGTTGACGTGTCAGTGGTGATTAGATTCCACGAAATTTATAATTCATAATAGAAAACGTTATATTGTTGGGGTGGCCATTTTTACGAGACAAATATCTGTATTACAAATATTCGATATTATCGCTATCATTATTTAATTGCTTGCATCAAAGTTTAATCTTAATTGATCACACACTCATCGCTCATATGTATGTGAACGAGAGAGACAACAGCACAGGGAGCCAGTAGACAAGGGTGGAGAATTAAGGGGACTCGAGTATACACAGTCAATTGATTTGACGGTACATAATGCGTGTGTGTAGAGTTCGCTGGGGTGAAGCGTACCAGGGGTAGACATGTAGATCTACCCTTCATGAAAAATTCCATACTATACGGAAGCCGTTGATCCCTCAACTTTAAGTTACAACAGCCAATACTCAAGATAGCTTTTTTAAAAACTATGAACTAACAACGTTTTTTGTTCCGTAAAAATTGTGTGTGTTACCTGGGCTGTTTTCAGAGAGTTTAAAAAACCCATGGTGTGATTTTGCCCCCTACAACTGTATGGGTGGATGATCAAGAGAGTTCTCTCTTTTTTATTGTCTGATGTTGGATTGCCCCAGACCCACAGTCTGTTCTGACAAAATTCAAATCATTATCCTTATTACTGGTTCCAATTCAATATTTATAGATTCTCAAGTTTCTACATCTACATTTCAATTCCCCTCCCGTTCACATTAATTGTGTTGTGTGCTTGTCCTTGTCGTCGTTCAGGAGTGCAGTTACATACATATAAACTCTTCTTTTTCAAAAAATTGAATACAAATAATGATATTCGAAATTTTGAATGCAGCACTCACATTACGAATGCCAAAGAGTACTACAACAGAGTTATGACTACGTTGTAGTACCTGCTGCATGTGCATAAGTACATGGGATATATAGATAATTACATTAAACTCAAGGGATCGGATTAAAGGGAAGAGTGAGAGTTCCCGGCTTGGCTTGGGTAATTGGTATTAAATTTACATTGGCAACTTGACTGACGGGTAGAGAGGGTAAGCAGTAAGCAGTGAACATTTTTGATGATGATGGGAATGGGGATGATTATATTTGTCGAATTTATTCGAAACCTAATACAGATGCAACTCTTTTCTTTATTGTTTTTGTTTTATTGCTGCATTCATGCATACATTTATTTAGCATAAAAAATACAACCTTTTTGTTTGTGTGTATGTAATAGTACACACACACACACACAAACCTTAGACTTGATAACTTTATTCCAGGGACAGCCAACAACCATGTTTATTATGCTTGTAATGTTTACTGTGTACCAGTGCATCAACCAAATGAATTGCAAAGAAACGAGAATGAAGAGAGGGAGAGTGAAGAGTGAGAGAGAAAGAGAGACGAAGTAAAACAAAATGCTCAGTCAGCATGTACACGATAAATGAGAAATAACAGTAATTTAGCTAATTAAATGATGAATCGCTCTCTCATTCTCATTCCCTGGAAATTGTGTGCGTCAGACGGAGGAGGAACAATGAAGAAATGAGTGAGTGGTAAATCCAAATCCAAAAGTAAAAAGGATTATGGATATTTGGCATGTATTAGTTTGAGGTAAGAATAAGTTCAAACTTAAATAAATTTAGCTTTTTATTCGAAATTTTAATCTTGAAACCCCTTGTGTTTAAGAAACAGATAGAAAATTCACGTGTCACGCACATCGCACATATAAGAAGGGAAATCCAAATGAAGCTGAACTCTTTTAATGTTCAGCATTAAATGTCAAACGTCAGCAATAAGGCTTTTCTTCAAAGTTAAAACCATGTATTTTTGTTCCTGTATTGATTCATTCTTTTTCTCGCAAAGTCTCCAAAAATACTGGATGACGCTCTCCCTCCACCTTAAACGCGACTACTTCCTGCATTAAACGACAAAACTTACAACTTATCATTATGAAAGCAATTCATTAAAAGATTATTCAAAATGAGCGGAGATGCACGAAAATAGACTAAAAAGAGGAAGAGCTAGTTAAGTGAGCAAATGGAAGAGGTGGAAGTGGAAGGATAATAAGGAGGCATAGGTAGATATACGCATAAACACACCAAGCTGCTTGCATAGTATGCATTATGACTAGATTTGTGCATTGTTTGCGTCCAAACTTGATTGTATACGTAAGTACGTATGAAGAGACTAGACACACGGCCCAACTGACGCTGGGAGGAGAGCGGAAAAGCAAAAGAAATTTGTTTGGAAAATATCCTGTACATACAATCACGACTCGATGCTCATGCAAAATATTTAACGTGTATATACATGTGTAAATAGTCTAGCAATAATAATTAGGCTTGATAGCCTGCGAATGACGGCAAATGAATCACCCATTTACCTAATCTCTTCTTTCTCTTATTTTCTCCACTTTTCTCCATAATGGAGCAGGAAACCACCGTGTATAGTTACACACAGAACCCGGAGCGGGTATACACAAGGAAAAGGGTTGAAAACGGAGACCCAGTCGTGCAATGCTAATCGTAATCAGAGAGGTAAACTAAAACTCTCGCCAAGGTGGAAAATGGGGGAAAGCTACGAAAGGGAAAATGAGCAAGTCCAAATGGGAAACAATGAGGGAGTTAACAAAGGTGAACTGATGGAAGAAGAATCAGACAGTTGGTGCGTAATTTGTCGTTGTATTATTTGCATTTGTAGTTGAACAGTGTATGTTTATACAATATGCACATTAGCTATGCATAATGTATAAGGTATAATGTCGCTAGTTATAACAACTGAATAAAGTGGAAAGGAAAAAAATGAGAGCTCATTTATATCATAAAATCTGGATGGTATGTTGTGGGTGTCAGAACACTGCAAACTTATCTCCTCATTCGTCGTTTCCTCTACATTATTCCAAGAATAAGTAGTGGGCGGAACTTTTAAGAGAAGTATATAGTACTTAAGTACGTATAAAACTTTGCCTTTTATTTCCTCTGATTCTGAGACAAAGACAAGTACAAATAGTAGAAAAACTACAAACAATTACTCCAAATACCTTTTGCTCTTTCCATACCTTCTTCTCTACTTTATTTATTTCATGTGTATTGTGTGGTATATTTTATATACATATGTGTATACAAGCAAAGTTTTCAACAAATTACCACGCGGAAATCAGGAGAAAGTTTTCTCAACTCAATTATTATTACGTACACTACTTTGTTTTCTCTCCATTTAACTCTTGCCTTTGCCTCCATTTAATACTACGTGTAATACAGTTGGATGTCTGCATTTTTTGTGTAAATTGAACATGAGAAAGTCGTTCCTTAATTTATCCACAGAATCAGTAAAAATGAGGGTAATTTTTACATCAACTAACGCTTAAGTTGCATATGAATGTGAGCAGCTCAATTTTTTACAGCTTACTAAATGCATCCTTCATATTTTCTGTGCAACAGTGTTTGCTTTTGTTGTTACATGAAGTGAAGTGAGTTTCTTAATTTCCTGAAATTTCAGATATTATAAGAGCAATAAAAAGTTAAATGAGGAAATCGAAAAGTTTAGCTAAATAGATTTTCTAAAAAAATTTTATAAGGTTGTTGGTTACATTGAATTTCAGTCATTTTAAATTTTAATGGTGTCGAAAGCATGTTGAAATGAAAATGTTTATTAATTATTGAGGTGTATTAATATACGTACCCTAAGAAGTATTTAATATAAGTGGAGAATTTTATATGCTAGTTGTTTTAGTTTAAGGAAAAATTCACCATAAAAAAGCCCTAAACTATCGCATGGTGGGAGCCTTAGTTA